>CAUYSK010035952.1:0-86527 GCA_963575035.1 Avahi laniger
TTTTCCATATATTTTTAGCTGTCCAATTAATTTCTTTCTTTTTTAGTAGAGACGGGGTCTCACTCTTGCTCAGGCTGGTTTTGAACTCCTGAGCTCAAACAATCCGCCCGCCTCGGCCTCCCAGAGTGCTAGGATTACAGGCGTGAGCCACCGCGCCCGGCCTGTGGTTGGTATTTTTGAGTGCAAATACCCAAATTTAAGTTTTAGCTCTTACTCCCCAACTTAGGGAAAGCTGTTTAGGAATTCTGAGTCTCCTTGTCTGCTACTACAAAACAACAACAATAACAACAGTGATAACACTAAGAATCTTCTTTCCTGTCTCCCGTGGCTTTGATGTCATTGCTAGGGCCTTGTACACATGTGGACGAAGTGTTCTTTGAGATACCCTGTCCAGCTCCATCGCCCCAGCCCCCAAAACAAGCACCAGTGACCTCCAAGCAACAGAAAGACCCCCTAGAGCCCAAACAAGGCATAAACGGGTTTGAATTAAAGCACTCTTGCCACTTTTTTCATAGCATAGCTTGTATTTCTGTTTTGAACCCAAGTGCGAACCTTTGCAGGAAAAGGTGACAATGTTTTTGAGCCATGGTGGGAACGTAATTGTTAGTGCCGCAGAACCTCTCGTGAAGGGGACAGCTACTCTGCCCTGCGCAGAAAACCATCATATCGGCTCGACCGCAAATGATAACAAATGAGACAGAGGGAGAAAAGTATGACCCGAAAAGATAATCAACCTAGAAATCCAGAAACTGAAAGGCCCAGGGGAGGGGATACGGCCGCAGCCCAATCTTCTTAATTTAGTTAATGAGACATTCGCCAGCACAGGGCACTCTCGGCAAGCGTTGAAAAATCAGAGCTCGTGAACAGGGGCCGGGACGCACGTTATTACTTTCTTTATCACTGGGGAACATTTCTCCAGTTGACTTCCTAAAAGGCATTTGGGCTTCTGCCTCATGGATGAAGATAATTATTTCTGTCCTGATGGATAATTTAACCCGCTGCTCCCAACTCCACCCTGAGACCACTCATGGCTTTCAACGAAAGGAGACAGACCACGCTGGAACCTGAGTTTCTCTGTTTTACGGACCTGGACCTAGCAGAAAATGGAATGCAAGCAAAAATGTTCCCCCAAACTTCCATGTCAAAATTATTGGTTGGTTATCACTTATTTTTTCCAGGGTTGAATCACAGACCATTAGCACTGAATGTTTGCTTAGACAGCTACAGATGAGAAAAATGAAGCTTAGGTTAATTCGGTACGGTGGTCAGGGCACACATCTACCAAGCTGGATGGAGATTTAGACATAGGCTTGTTTGTCTTTGGATGAAATGATTTCCATTCATCTCTAATGAATGTCACCCCTCCAAGACGGTGACGATGCTGTGTAATAAAAGAACATGAAGCAAGGAGCTTTCATGTACTGGCTTGTTAATTTAAGCATCTCAGGACTCTGTTTGTTCATCTTTAAAATGGGTCCGATCACTTAAAATTTTGTTTTATTTGGAAAAAAATGCCAACGTACAGAAAAGACATAACTCCAGTAAAAAGAGCTTGTTCTCTTTCTTTCTTGAATCATTTGAGAGAAAGTTTCCAACATGATGTCAATTGGGTACTCCACCTTCCTAAATATTTTAGCATGAATTTCCCACACACAAGGGCAAAACCCACAACACAACCACCAAAACCAGGAAGTTAACATTCATACATTCATGTTTCATTAGTTCTGTCATTAATGTCCTTTTTTACGAAAGGATCTCATTCGAAATCACTCGTTGCTTTTAGCTGTTGTATCATTTTAATTGTCCTGTTATGCATTTCCTGCAATCTGGGACCGTTCTTAGGTCTTCCCTTGAGTTTCATGAGCTCAATACCTTTGAAGTTCGTAGACCTGTTAACTTTATAGAATAGCCCTCACTCTGGGTTTTCCTGATGTTTCCTGATGACTAGATCCAGGCTTTTGGTGGCAATATCACACATGGGTGGTGTGAGATTTTGATTGATTCATTACTGATGTTGCTAATTTTGGTCACATGATTAAGGTGGTTTCTCCCTGGGTCGTCCACAATAACGGCATTTCCCCTTCACAATTATTAGGTGGGACGATATTTTGAGACTGTGTAAATATCCTGCTCCTTATCAACCTTCTAATTTATTCATTTATTTATATCAGTAGGAACTCACGGTGTCTTATTTTATTCACTGGGATATGATTCTTTGCAATCGTAATTTATTTAAGGATTCTGATTGTCCCAGATTTGGCTGTGTGGGACCCCCTCAAACTGCCTTCTGTGTCCTTTAGACACGTCCCCATCATTCTGTCCATTCTTCGCTACTCTCCAAATGAGGTCACGTTCTGTGGTACCGAGGGCTAGGACTTCAACATACGAATTCTTAGGAAGATAATGCAACCTGTAACAGAGGCTTTCTTCAAATATGAATGCAGAGACCCCAGCCCCAAAAGTCTTGTGGCTCAATCATCTTCAGCAAACACTGCCAGCATTTCTGTGGCTGTGCTCAGCCGGTGAAAGGAAAAAGAGCGGAGAGTACAAAGCGCTGGCAGGTGTCATGGGGTCCTGCCTGGGAACAGACCATGCCACGTGCATTCTGTCACCCAGAACTCAGTCACACGGCAGGGGATGGGGTGTGCCAACTAAACGTGTTTCCAGAAAGGAGAGAAACCAGTTTGGGTGATCAGCTAGGCCATGATTTCCACATCCTGCTTTATTCCATATCACCCAAGAAAAACAGTGTAGCCAGGAAATTAAAATCAGAGTGTTGGTTGCAAGATCTTCAAGGCGAAGGGAAAATAAAAGCTACCATTTCTCTGCACTTTTGAGGACACTCTCCATGCTTTAATTACCAATTTGAACTCGGACAAAAAAATGATATTGAAGAAAAGAGAGGACAATTGTTGCCCAGTGTAGTGTGGGCACCTCAAAGATTCTTCTCGGGATCCTACCCCAACACATTTCTTTTGTTTGCCCAGATAGATGGTGCAGATATGGATTAGAAACTCCAGCATCCTCTTGGGAGGTCATTCTTTCCCTAGGGCTCCTGTTATCTTTACTTTATAACATTAATGATACCCGCAACCACCAGTGGGGTAGGGCTAAAAAGAGCATTATCTTACAGAACTGAAATTCACTGCTGGGAACTATTTCTAAACACCGTTATGCATAGCAGTATTTTTAATGGGGTGATTCCTTCCAACTGGTTCACAAAACTCTTGTCATTTTTTACAGCAGAATTAAATAATGCCAGGCAGCAGAGTGCATAAGGCATAAATTACAGATGGCAGGAGGGCAGAAACATTGTGCGGCGAATAAATTAAAGCCTTCAATTAGGAGGCCAGTGCGAGAGGTATGAGGAGGGAGAGCAGAGGCTCCGAGGGAGAAATGTTTTCAGGTGACATTGAAATCGGGTCCGCATGCATGAGGACTAAGGGTGCACCTTCGAGAGTTCCTCACTGCACAAGGGAAGGATTTTCTTGGCCACAAAATATTATTATGGAAATATAAGCTTTGTTTTTGCTGAATTTCCCACTGGAATGTAAAGACCTAGAAGGTCAGGTGTGGATCTGGCTATGTTTCTAAGATCTACAGACTTTGGAACTCATTATATAGTTCATGGGTGATAACGAAACAGCCCCTGCAGACATGTGGGTCCCAAGAAAGTCTGAGCTTACGATAACAGCAACTTCAAATTAAAACGAGGTCCTTTTTAAAGGCTAGATATTGGGTGGATAAGGGGGAAATATTTTCTTTGTATAGCAATTCCATCTTTCTTAAGATTACTATTTGCTTGGTATTTCTTTTCCATGCTTTTAACTTATAGATCTCTTTATATTTTAAAACATATTTTCTACAGACAGCCTATTTTAGATCTTACTATTTTATCTAGTCCGAAAATCAATTTTAATTGGGGTCTTTAGGCCATTTACACGTAACATAATTATAAATATTGTGCTTATGTCCACCATCTTGTTATTTGTTTTCTAGTTCACTCATCTGTTGTGTGAGTCTTTTTCCCCTCTTCTCTTTCTGCCTTCCTTCCGATTGAGTTATTTTAAGATGATTTCCATTGATCTTCATGATTGATTCTTAGCTATGTCCCCTGTTTTTCTTTGTTTTAGTGGCTGTCCTGGGGATCACACATCGCATTCTCTCCTTGGCATAATCCCCTCCAAATAGTATCATGTCACTTCAAGGAACGTGTAAGAGCCTCACAAGATTATACCTGCATTTCCCCTCTGTTCATTCCTGTTCATATTTCCCATGTTAACAGATCTATGATCACCCAATCACACAAATATATATGACAAAATATTAATACCCATTTATGATTAAAAAAACTTATATCGAGCTAGCAATAAAGTGCATTTCCTCAATTTGATAAAGGACATCTATGAAACATCTATGACTAACCATATACTTAATGAAAGACTCAATACTTTCTCCCTAAGATCAGGATCAAGGAAGGATGTCATCTATTACCACTTTTAGTCAACATTGTGCTGGAGGTCTTGCCTAATAACATAAAAAAAAATAAAAGGAATACAGATTACAAAGGAAGAGGTAAGGCTGTCTTTATCTGCAGATGATATGGTTGTATATACAGATAATCCTTAGGAATCTACAAAAAATAGCTACTAAAAATAATAAGTATATAGAGAAAGCTTGAACTAGCAATGAACAATTGGAAGGAGAAATTTGTGAAAATAATACTATTTACAATAGCATTAAAAAATTAAAATTATGGAATAAAATATGTGTAAGACCTGAATACTGAAAACCGTAAAACATCTCTAAGAGAAATTAAAGAACAAATAAGCCATTTTCATGGATTAGAAGACTCAACATTATTAAAATATCAATTATCTCTAAATTGATCCATACATTCAAAGCCATCCTAATAAAATTCTTACAAGTTTCCCTTAGAAAATGACAATGACAAATTACTTCTAAAATTTATATGCAAAGAATCTGGAATACCCAAAAAGTTTTTGAAAACGGAGCAAAAAGTTGGAGGACTCACACTACCTGATTTCAAGAATTGCCAGATAAAACAGTAATCAAGAATAGGTGATATTAACTTAATGATGGGCATATCAACAGAAGTAAAGACAGAAGTAGAACCACACACATACAGCGAGCTGACTTTTTTGTCTCGGGAGCCAAGGTAATGGAACGGGAAAAGGATAGCCTTTAATAAGTGGTGCTAAAACCAAACCAAACAAAAAAATATAAACTTTGAATTGTACTTCATATCATTCACAAAATTATTTCAAAATGGATCATAGACCTAAATGTATTGACTAATATTAGGAAACTTCAAAGAGAAAACTTGAAGGATAATCTTTACAACCTTGTAGTAGGCAAAGATTTCTTAAATAAAACACAAAAAAGTCTGAACCATAATAGATAAAATTGATACCTTGGACTCCATCAAAACTAAAACCTTCTGCTGCTTAGAAGACAACATTAAGAAAATGTCCAAGCCAGACTAGGAGAAAATATTAGCAATACATTTATCTGACAAGAGATTTGTATGCACTGTTTAGAAAGGGCTCTACTAACTCAATAATAATCCAATTAAAAAGTGAACAAAACAAGAGCTGACACTTCATAAAAGAAGATACAGAAACGGCCAATAAGCACAGGAAAAGGTCTCCAATATCACTGCCACCAGCAAATGTAAATTCGAACCACGTTGGGATATTAGTACACACTCCCTGGAAGGGCTAGAACTTGGAAGACTGATTCTAGGAAATGTTGGCAAAGATGTGGAACAACTGGAACTCTCATATGTTGCTGTTTGTATAAAATGGTACAGCTTTGGGAAACCCATTTGGCACTTTCTTATAAAGTTAAACATGCATTTACCATATGATCCAATAATTTCACTGCTAGTTATTTATCCAAGAGATATGAAAATGCGCGCGCGCGCACACACTCACACACACACACACACACACACACAAGAAACTTGTCCACAGATATTCACTGCAACTTACTCGTAATAGCTAAAACTCAAAACGATCCAAATGTCCATTAGCAGATGAATGGTAAACAGACTATGTGTATCTACGCAATGCAATACTACCCAATAACAAAGAGAAATGAACTATGGATATGCTCAACAACATGAGTGAATCTCAAAATGTTATACAGAGCAAATAAACCCAGACACAAAAGAGTATACATGGTAAGATTCCATAAATATGAAATTATATAATAATTAAAAGGCATCTACAGTGACAGCAAGCAAATCAGTGATTGTCTGGGACTGTGGGGTACAAAAGGACATGGGGTAACTTTTTAGAACAATGGAAATATTCTGTATCTTGGTTGGATTATGATGACGTCTACCATAAAATATAAAATCCTGACAACTTCACCTAGTATAAGGTGGTACCTGGCACATCTCAGCACCTGCTGGAGAATATGGATGTATAAAGTCATTGCAATAGAATACTCTTGTTGGAACACCTTGAGATCCTTTCAAATGTCTCATGGCCAAATAATAAGTATATTTGAAATCATTTGAGTACTAGAACTGAGAATTGCTATGTTGGTGACACATGGCAGCTGACAGCTACGTGAGATCTTAGAAGGAAAGGTTAAAAGAATTGGGTTAATTAGCTTGGTGAGAAGAAAGTTGAAGGGAAATTTAATAGCTATCATTAAGAATCTGGAAGATTATTATAAATAGACTGTTTCCCAACTGTTCTCAATATCCACAGGGAGCAAAGCTTTTGATGCAGCAAGGTGGAGTCAAACAAGACATGGTGAAGAACTTTCTGATTCAACACCGAAACAGGCTACCAGGGAATGAAACATTCATTCCTGGAAACCTTTCAGAATCGCACAGACAATCCACTGTTTGATTACCTGCGTCTAGTCCTGGATCAAAGAATTAAACAAATGCCCCTGTGTTTCCCTCCCATATTAGGGAAGTGTAATTCTGTCTTAACTAGCAAGTCAGTCTATCAAAAGAGTCCTAGAAAAACTCACTGAGATGTTAATTTTTAAATGTTATGTGTAAGAATGCTATCCATCACATTGAGAGCGCTTGATACATTGCAGAAGATGCATCTGCTTAGACTTTAAAAAACTGCAACCTATCAAAACACTTCCTATTGCAGTAAAATTTAAAGCTCATGATATAAACTTTGTACCCCAGAAAAATTTCTGAGGCACCCTATCATCTACCACCAACCATGCAAATATCTAAACTTTCGTCCACTGTCAAGCAATAAATGAGGAGTTTTGGTGGCTCTTCGGTAGAAATGCAGTCTCCACTAGTCCTGGACACAAACATTAAAAAAAAAAAACCTAAGGAAATTTATTTATTTCCCCAAACCATTCAAAAACGTCACTCTATTTAGAGTTGTTCCAAGACCTAAGATACAATTAAGTTCCAATAGTCAAAATGTTAAACAACAACAAAGCCAGTGAACGGGGTATTAACCATACCCTGGTGCAATTCCTCATCAAAACAGGCTGGTAATGCGTGCCATTAAAATGACCTCAGTTGATTTAAGACTCCGTTGGTGAAAACATTCCCCAAAGCTTCAGCTATGAATGGGCGTCTTGTGCAGTTTTCCTATAGCTTTCCAAACCTTACTCTTGGGGCCTCAAATGTTCTGCATAAACCACAAAGTTTAGAAGCTTAAGAAATAAGACTCAAGGGTATGGAGGTTTGTTGGTTATTGTGTTTTGTTTTTTCTTTTTTTCTCCTCTAACGACTTTAGGAAAGCAAGCTCCTAGCAAACCTTTGTGCCCTAGTCAAACTTCAGGGTCTCAAGGCAATAACTAATGATTAGCATTGAGACCAAAATAAAGCCCAGATATCTTTTGGCCAAGAGACAAAGACAACACATGCAGCATTTATTTAGCATTAGTTAAAGAATGACTATTAATTAATCAACTCTCAAATAAACAGCCATCTTAGGGTTTGCCAGAGACTATTTACTTACAAATTATTCCCTCGTTATCAGTAACAAGCAATTTGGTGGCTATATTGTGGTATCAATTTTATTAATGTCACATTGAAAAGACTATCGCAACAATTACACAGCATACACCTGTTACAGGAGTTTTTCTATAAATATTAATCATGTATTTATAGTAGACTTTAATATTCTGTACCTGAAGCTGCAGTGCTTTAGATACAGGATGGGAGAAACCATGAGGCCATAAGGAACCCATCGCCCATGTCTATTCTCATAATAAAGACTTAAACAACTTCCTACATCTTGCAAAGATAGCATGCATGTAAACCATAGTTACCAAAATCTTACTGTTAGACAATACCATTAATTATCATTTGCAAAACTGTTCAATAAGAAACTTAGTAATATATTTCTGCATGATTTATGGATCTCTTTGAAAAGGAGCGAGGACGGTACCTCTCTGTTTTTCCCAATTTGGTTCTGGGTAAAAGGTGAGCAGTAAGCAGTTTCAACAGTAGCTGTCTCAGCTAATTAAGGATCCTACTGGGCGAACTCTCTTCGTATTTTTGTTTTAGTGGTGAAAAGAACAGACTCTAGGAAACAGGGCTCGGCTGCAAGAAAATCAGAACAGAGAAAGCAACAAATAGATGGGTTGCATATTTGTAAAATCAACATGTAGAAATCTAGATATAAGTAAAAAATAAATTTAAAAGGACAGTGCTTTTGTAAAGAACAGCACTGGAAATCCTAAGAGTAGAAAACTCCCTTTGTGTTCTGGACTGAATGTTTAAATGTGGATACACAACCGTCCTCCTCTTCATCAGACTTAGAGTAAAATATGCACCGTCCTCCCTGCTTCCTCCAGTTCCCATGTCACCTAAAACTTATATTTTAAGTTTTACGTCTGCTTTTCCATTTTTCACCTGCCTTTTGTTACAGGGTCTCAGCCACGAACCTTGCGGTAGGTGAGGAGTCTTTTGTCCCCCCATTAGCCAGTGCGGAAATTCCACCCAAGCTCCTCCCGGCTGGCCCAGCACGCATGCTCTGCACTGCTGCATGATGTTGCCTCTGAAGCATCATCCTATACATCTTGGGGGAAAATAAAAGTAAAAGCAAATCCAGGGGGAAGGGCTCTAGGAAGAGAGAATCTCTTTTTAGAGATGTCAGACCAGGAAGAGCTCAATTCGGGTTGTAATTTCCGAGGTCTAGGGAGAGACCCAGACTCCTCCCGGGTTCAGGAAGCTCCAAGGAAGTCAGACAGAACCTATGGATTTGCTTTGCAACAAATGGGGCCACAAGAAAGTCCCTTTCTCCCCTCAAACAAAACAAAACAGAGGAATGCTCTGCAGCGATGGTGTATTCTTACAGTCAAGATGGTGCTTAGTGTATTCGGAACGACATTCACTCTTTAGTATAAATGACGATCATGCTTATATCGAGCACTGTGAGAACTGGACGATTGGGATCCTGGGCTCTGTCCTCCAGGTGGTGCCGTGGGGACCACAGGTTTCCCTCTTCAGGGCAGTGACCAAGACAAGTCTTTGCCTTACGTCTGTCTTCTGTGAGTCTACGCCGAAGGTGAAGAATCCACATGATTTATCCTCAAAGGGGCGGATGAACAATCGTAAGTGACCTCCTCTCATCAGCAGGGTCCTTGAAATCACCAGGCGGTAAGGTCACTGCCTGTGTTAGAAACAGCACTAATTCTTTGCAGAAAGGAGGTGAAATGATTAAAAAGACGGGTCAAGGGATAAAATGGAGTGAGTAGATGAGTGGAGATTTGTGGGTGAAACATCAATGCCAATGTTTCCATTTTCCCCTCGCTGCTGTCAGGAAGCAATTGCTCCTTTGTTCATGTAAATGACAGGCTTTTAAGAGGCCATCTCAGCCATTAATTTTAAACAAAAGCCTCTCTTTGGTTCCCCCACCCGGCGGATCCAGCTGCTTCCATGAACAGCAATAAATGCAACTGGTGTCCCTGGGATTGCGGGGTCATCGCTTCCACGCACCGGGATCGGGAGGTAAAGTTTTGCTTTTTTTTTTTTTTTCCATTAAAGGGAAAGGGAATTTGATGCAACCCACTTCTGGTGTCCTTAAAAAGTTTAGTAAGTAATGATATGGAATCTTAAACATTTATTTTCAGGTCCTTATTTGGATCTTTTCTCCAGATCGCAGTGATGGCTCCAGCTCCTCCTGCATCCCCGTCCACAAACCCACAGCTCTGCTCCCAGCCCTGTCGCAGTTCCGGGCTCGCCTCGCAGTCCTGATGATCACATTTGCAAAGAGGGCCTGAGCTCCTGGGTCAAAATGCAACTATTTCCAGGGGTTCCCCAAGGAGGCAAGAGGCTGATTTAGCATTTTCATCTCGGAGTCCCTCCCTCCTGGCTGATAATGAGGTTTAGGACACATTCCCCCCAAATATGGCACCTTGTAAATTGGGGAAATCTCAGAAGCAGACCATGAAAACCAGAACGAGGTCCCCTCACCCTGGGTCCCCTGGCTTAGGCCATGCAGCTCAGCTGACCCTCCCCTGAAATAGGTCATGAGACCTTCATTCCAGAGGGGCTCTCTCTGCACCTGGAGGGAAGGAACGTCTTTATCTCTGGAAACAAAGGGATCCCGGAAAGAATCCGAGCAAACTGGCCTTGCCAAGTTCCCTCTAGGTCATTACCAGGAGATCACAGCCCCTGCGTCCAATCAGGTTTCCCCACAACCAGCCTCTTCTTCATCAGACGTAGTGTACCATAGACACAGCTCTTCCTGTTCCTTTGGGTCTTCCTTTCTGAAGACTCCTATGTCACACAGAACGTACATTAGAGAAATGTGCCCGCCTTTCCCTTGCTAACCTATCTTTTGTTGCAGGGTCTCAGCAAGGAGCCTCGTGACGAGTGAGGAAAGGAATCCTTTCCTCCTGCGGTCATGTTCCCCTGTCTAGATTTCATCTCGTCCCCTGTGGGATGCTCGGGTCTGAGGTCATGCTCCGGAACGGGGAACTAGCAGAGTTCAACTTGATTTTGTGCCTGCCCTATAAAGCGAGGCCGGGCCCTGATTTCCACATATGCAGAGGACAGAAGACAGCACGTCCCATGTCGAGCACCGGGAGAGGCCTCAGTACCAGCTGCTACACGGAGCAGACAGTTCCAGGCAGCAAGGGCGCCCCAGTCCTACAGAGACAAGTGGTCCCAGAAGTGGCTCTGAAATCCTTAAATGGCCTAAAAAAAATAAACAATTCTTTTTTTAAGTTCATAAGTTACAGTCGCTCAGATAAAAAATCTACTTAGAAAGTCATCATTCTGGACAAGAGGCGCGCACCTGTAATTTTTACGGAATCTAATAAATGATGATGATGTGTGGCTCTTAAATATTTATATTAGAAGGTGAGAACCTGCCAGTTTCTTCAGCCAGAGGCAACATATTTTCTGCCAAATGTGAATCATCCTATAGCGCTCTTTCTCAGAGGACACAGTGCTAGTCATAAATCAGTGTGCTGGAGGGATCCGGACACTTTTATCTGTTTATAATCTCTTTTTCCTGTGGTTGCTGCAAAATCATTTTCATTTTACTCGCAAGAAGTTCCACATGATGCAGCACAGCTGTGCCGCCCCCTCCTCCAGCCACCTTTGCCTTCTTAAGTCAAAAAAGATCAGGCTCGTCAGAGCCTGGGGAAAGACAATGTAATGAAACGAGTACAGCGTGTTAAAGACCGACCTAGGGATCTAGAGTCGGTAGTTGAACTGACCTACATCTCAGGTCCAGCCCCATCATTTTACTAAATGTGTCAGTTGAGCAACAACTCTCCAAGCAAATGACTCTCTGCCTCGGTTTCCTTCACTGGAAAGTGAGGGTTATAGCAAGGATTGCATGGAAACAGTGAGTATTCTCTAAAAGTTAGCTGTTGTTTCCATGTCTAGAACCCATCCCTTTATAAAAGCAGCTCTGAGACTCAATGCCCTGAGAAGGAACGTTTAGGTCAAGCAAGAAGACACATACCAAAGCCACTCTTAGCTTCAACCGAGCAGAGTAAAAACAACCCTGTACTGAATTCGTCATGCTTTTGAGCTATTTAGGCTTCAAGGGTTTTGAAAGAGAGATAAGAAGAAAAGGAAGTGGTTTCACTTTGAAGAGGTTGCTGACTTTATCCAGCTCAAGGCAGAGCTGGCGTCTGAGCAGGAGTCTATTAATACATACAGGTGGGTCAGGGTTTTTCAATCGCGGCACTGCTGACAGTTGGGGCCGAATATTCCTAGTTGTTAAAGCTGTCCGGTGCATTGTAGGACATTTAGCAATGCAGGATTTGTGGGCCTGCAGGTTGTTGCGAAATATTTATTTTAAGCAAACTGTAAAGTACCTCGGTTGTTAGCTCTGCTTGCTGAATGAACGGCTGAGTGGAGGGATGATGGATGGATGGATACAGAGGAGGCCACGAGAAGATGAAGATTCCGTTTCTGGCTCTTGGTTCTCTCGTGGACTAACCGCTTGTCTGTGGGTTCGCTTAGGACGTGAGCTCCCTGTCTCTGCAAATGCTTCGCTGCGGTGTGGCCGTCAGGGTCTGCGGAGAAACAGAGCTCGGAGGACGCGCGTGTGTGTGTGTATGGACATGTATGGGAAGGGGTTCGTTATAAAAATTGGCTGACATGATTATGGAGTCTGGCAAGTCCTGAGACCAGCAGGCAGAGATGGCAGGGAGAGCTGATGGCTTAGTGTCGGGGGAAGGCCAGTGTGGGACCCAGAAAGAGCCAGCGTTGGAGTCCAAAGGCAGGAAAAAACCCACATCCCATCTGGAAGGCTGAGGCGCAGGAGGAATTCCCCTTTTGTTCTGTTGAGGCCTTCAACTGTCTAGATAAGGCCCCCCCCACCCGTATTAGGGAATGTTAACCTCACCCAAAAACACTCTCGCAGGAATAAGTTTGACCAAACATCTGGGCAGCCCATGGCCCAGCTAAATTGACACATAAAACCAGCCACCACGCGCAGGCTTCGCGGCTCCTTGTCCGGGATGTTTCAGAAGAGGTCTTGGGGTTAAAGCGTGCGCTGGCCTTCTTTAAAAAGTCCCCTCCACCTCGGAGAGTTCCTGATTCTAAGATTTATACAAATCTATAGATTTATACGAAGAAGTGAAACAAAGCCTTTTTAAGAACCAATGCAAAAACCTCGTGTTCTCTGTCGCAACACTATCATTGGATACGACTCGAGGTGGACGGGGCTGAGCGCTTCCCTTTGTAAAGCCAGAGTCGTCAGCTCTGGGACTCTGACCCATGTTCAAGGTTACTCTTTACCCATGTTCAAGGGGTTCTTCTTTCTCCACTATGGGTCTGTTGACGCGGATCCTTTTATTTCACCTGAACATTCGCTGGAAGGAGCTGGGTCAGGGGCTCAGAGGGTGGCTGCCGCGCTCTCTGCTGGTCCCTAGCTTCCCCGCCTCGCCCTCCAGGGTCCCCATTCTCTCTCTTCCTGAGTTAGGATTTTCTTTCTCCAGACATCACGCGTGTGCAGGTGCTAACAGACACCTATAGGTGGCAGCAGCCTTCTGAAGCGGTGGCGGAGGTGATTGTGGACTTGTACCTCTCACGCACCTGCGTACGAGCCCTGGGGCAGGTGTGCAGCTCAGGCAGGAGGATGTCCACACGTGCTCTGCATTTTCCTTTCCAAAGCCAGAAAGTGGCACTGTCCCGGCACGCGTTAAAATATTTGTTATTCTACTAAATAAACTAATGCTCAGGGTGGAGGGAAGGATGGTAGTAACTCCTAGCCTCTTAAACTTCCGACTCACATACATTCAAAAACAAGTTGTGCCCTTTGTCTGCGACTGTTGCTTCTAACATATGTTCAGCTGTTATCATTTCTCGGCAGCTGCGAGCACAAGGACAGTTCACTATGTGAACATATAACTGATTATGGGTCTCTAATCAGTTAAGTACAGATGTCCAAATAGATGTGTCTGCCCCTAAACCTTAAATAAAGATAATTTATGCAGAATAAACAAAACAGTCGAGCGCACTTGCCCAAATACAGATGCCTTTGTCTGATAGAGGTGTGTTGCAGAGGTCATTATACAAAAAGGTTCAATAACATCGCATCAAAAATAAGGTCTTTTACAAGAAAAATAGCTGATAGCAGTGCTATTGAGTTTGTCTTTCCACATTTAATGTCTCCGTCTCTGAATAGCTCTGCAAGCTACAGGAGCTAATGAAACTTCTTGGAAAACTCAGTCTATTCTGTAGGGATGCCCAGCAACTGGGCAAGACATTTGTTTAAGTATTTGACCGACTTGGACAAGCCAGGAAATTAGAGCAAGTGCTTCTCATCTAAAGCCGGGTTCCAGGAAAAACTTTGCACAGCATCTCAGGCCAAAGATCAACAGCCTACTAAGTGCCCCAACCCTGCAACATTTGGGGTCTGGCTCCCAAATCTAGGTTAAGGAATAGTGATTTTAAAATGAAGGAGGAGGAGGAAGAAAAGAAGAAGGAAAGGAAAAAAAAACTAGCTTAGGCTGCCGTGCACCACTCTCTCAACTCTTTGTGTGTTTCTACTAAATATTTCATATTTATTTTTGAATAGGTAATTCACACACATAGTTTAAAAAATTAAAAATGTATTAAAAGGAATACAGTGAAAAGGCTCTTTCGAACGCCTGCTGCTCAGCTACAGGTTAGCATTGCCATGAATTTTTGATGCATCCTTCCAGAGTAGGAATGCATACAAACAAAAGTAAATATATATCCCTATTTTCTTCCCTTTTAAGACAAAAAGGGAAACTCTATTCACACTGTTCTGCCTCTTGCCTTTTCAGATAACACTGCAGCCTGGAGATCTTCCCCTATCAATGGGCAGAAAGTTTCCTTATTCTGTTTTGCAAATGCATGACAACCCATTATTTGGGTAAATCAAATTATATATCGTATTTTATTGACCAGTTCTCCATTAATAGATATTTAGGTTATTTCCTGTCTGTAATTACAGACTGTGCTATAATTAATAATTTTGCAATACATCTTTTCAATACGTACCAGGACATCTACCGGATAAATGTCCAGAAATATAACTGTTGGGTCTGAGAACAGACATTTTTTCACCTGAGTCTTGCTCGTGTTGTACGGAGTTTGTTCCTATAGTATTTTATCTCTAGGCTGCCATTGTAAAAGGGCCCTTTGCTTCCATTATATCTTCTAAGTGGCTACTGTTAGTAGACATGACAGCTATTGATTCTATATACTAATTTTGTACCTTATTACTTTAGGATACTCTCTCACAATTTTTAAAATTGATTAATGGGTTCAATTTAGTTCCAAATATCAAGTTTTATTATCTTCTTCAAATAGTGATAGTTTTACATTTTCTGTTCCACATTTAAAGCTGAATTCTTTCATCAAATTTCATATTTAATTCTACAGTGAAATATTAAGTAAGAACGATGTTGGTGGGCACCCCTGATTTCATACTGATATTTAATGGAAACGTCTCTAGCACTGACTTTTGAAGTGAGATATCTATATTTTATTATGTTAAAGAAGTGTTCATGTATTCCTGCTTTACCGAGTATTTTCATCAAAAATGGTTATTAAAATTTTTTAAATGCTCTTTCAGAGATTATGCTGATAAAGATGTGATTTTTCTATTATTAGTAATATGATAAAGCATATTAGTAGATTTCCTTATATTGAATCATCTTTGGATTTCTGACGTCAGCCCACCTGATTTTTTTTAATGTGTTGTTGAATTCTGTTTGCTAATATTTATTTAAGGTTTTGAAACTACTATTCATAAGTAAGATTTGTTGATAGGTTTTTTTTTAAATGTCATAACGTTTTGGTATTAATTTTATATATAATTTAAAAATAAATTGGAAATTTTTATAATATTCTGCAATAGTTTCTATAACATTAAAATTATCTGGTTTTTAGTTCTGGTAGAATTCCCCTGTGAAACCATTCAGCTCTTTGTCCTCTGTTTTTTCCTATGGAAATGAGCCATTTTAGATTTTTCTCTATTTCATCTGGTATTAGCTTTGGTAAATTACATTTTCCTGCAAAATTATTCATTTCCTTCAGGTTTTCAAATCATTTCCAGAGAGCCAAGCAAAGCGGCCTCCTTCTTTTAATTTTCTGTTATTTTGGTTATATGCCCTTTTACATTTTTTTAATTTATAGTGTATTTTTATCCTTTGTAAAAAGTAGGTTTCTATGTTTTGTTCATCAATAACTTATGGATTTATTTATTAGTGCTACTGTTTTTCTGTTTTCTGACTCATTAAATTCTGCTTTTATCTCTGCTAACGGCTATGTTGTGGTTCTTTTTCTAACGTTTTGGGTTAGACGCAAAATGTATTTGTTTTCCTTCATTTTTTTGACATGTGTTTTTAATGTTATAAAGAGGTCATGGTACACTACGTGAGCTGCACCATGTAGATTCTCGTATGTCATGGTTTCATTAAAATCATGTTCTAGACCAGGACCATCTGGTAGCATCTCCTGCTGTAATGGAAATGTTCCATGTCTGCGCTGTCTAATGTGTGGCCACAGCCACCTGTGGGTACTGAACACTTGGGATGTGGCTCGTGCGTGTGAGTGAGGAACTCAATTTCTAATTTAACTTTATGTAATTTTTAAATTTAATTTTAAACCTCCACACCTGGCTCATGGCAGCCACATTGGGCAGCGTGTATCTGGACACTTTCCAATTTTCATTTTTATTTACCCTTTTATCCAAGAATTACTCAAAAGATAAGGGTTTGGTTTTTTTTCTTTTTAATGGTTGAAAGATCTTTCCGTTATCTAATTTTATTAAGTACTAGTTTTGTTGCATTGTGCTCAGAGAACCCTGCCTGTACTCCTTGTGGTTTGGAGGAATTATTTGGGATTTCCTTGTGACTCAATGTGTAGTCTATGGTCATGATCGGGCTGGGGCCATTTCCAAAAGGCATATTCTCCACCTTCAGGATAGAATGTGGGATTCGGATCAGTCAATGTGGTGTTGTTTAGAACTATTGTATCCATATTTTTTTGGTACTTGACCTGTCATGATTGCAAAAGATGAGCTAAGACTCCCACCACCGGTTCACGTCCACTTCTCTTGTCTCCTTTCCCCTCTGTTCCATGAACGTAGCTGCTATTTCATATTTAGAGCGAGGCTGATACAGTTTCACTAAGACTTGTGCAAGTTAGTGTTACAAAGTTCCCGTTTGTCTTGCTTCCTTTTCAAACACATTTGACTAGTGTGTCTCTACCCACTCTTTTGTTTTCATGCTTGCTGAAGCTCTTTCTCAGGGATGCCATTTTTATTGAGCATAGAGTTCTGTTGGATTTTGATCCGACCTGAAATCTCTTTGTATTAATAGGTAAGTTAAATCCATCTATATTTGTTGATGTGATAGGTATGTTCTACCTATTATTTTATGTTTATGTGTGGGCTTTTTTGTCTGTTTTGTTTTTTTAGAGACAGGGTCTTGCTCTGTTGCCCAGGCTGGAGTGCAATGGTATAATCATAGCTCACTGCAGCCTTGAACTCCTGGGCTCAAGGCATCCTGAAATTAGCTGGGACTACAGGTGTGCACCACAACACCCAGCTAATTTTTAAATTTTTTCATGGAGGCAAGGTCTCACTATGTTGCCCTGGCTGGTCTCGAACTCTGGGCCTCAAACAACCAACCCTCCTTCCTCATCCTCCTAAAGTGCAGGGATTAGAGGCACAAGCCACTGCATCTGGCTTGTTCATGGTGTTTTATTGAATAGTAATACTTGCATAACAGAGTTTAAAAACTTTTTATTTTAATGGTTGGTTGCCTTTATAATTGCAAATTTATATATTATCATGATTCCTCTATTTAATCTACAACTATTATCTCTTCCTCCCTACTTCCTATAACCCAATTTCAGTTAATAATATTACCTTTCTTGGTACTTAACTATGTGCTATTAAATATGTTAATGCTTCCATTTCCTGGTTCGTGAGTTTTAAATGATACCTTTGATTCCCAGCTAGTATACATGAGGCAATTAGCAAAGCTACTCTACTCACCTTCTTTCCCTCTTCCTCTCCCACATTGGATAGTCACAGTATTTGTGCCTTGTCCTGGACATACTATTTATATTTTGCCCTGACCCACTGACCTCCCACCATGTTAATCTTGTTTTTACAGTTAATTATATCCATGTTTTACTATTAGTCCTTTTGTTATACTTTTGCTATACTTTTCTCAGTTATCTCTTGGTTGAATAAAGTTCATTTTTTAGTAGTTACCTCAACACAGGCTTATAGGAATGTAAACTAAAAATAAAATCCCAATCCTCCACCCCCTGCCAACCAAACAGACCCCCTCTTGGCCAAAAGGATCCCAGAAAAACCTTAAAACTGAGTTTCCAGCCATGAAGGGAAGGGAGGTGAGACAAGCTTCATTATACCCCCTTCCTTTTGGAGTTTAGACACAACTGAACAGCATTAATGTTAGAACAGAGATCATAAGACTGACTGAACAGACTCTCTGTGGCAATGATACTAAGTTATTAACAAGATCTAAGGCCGCGCAGAGCAAAGGTTAAATCACACCTATAGGCTATCAATTTTGTTTAACGATCACTTTGAGTAGATACATTGTGGCTTGCTCTCTGATTAGCAGACTTCCTTATCTTACCTTAAAACGTTCCTGTCTACTGATTCTAAGTCTTTAGACAAAGCTTTATCTCTTTAACCAATTACGAATCAAAGAATATCTGAACCCACCCATGACCTTTATGCCCCCATTTTAAAATATTCCATCTTTTCAGGCCACACCATGTGCACCTTCCAAGTATTGATTTATAATTTGACCTACAATTCTTGTCTCCCTAGAATATAGAAAACAAAACCATAATCCAACCACATTTGCACATTTTCTCAGGACCACTTGAGATGTGTTCCCCAGACCAACGTCATTCATATTCAGCTCTGAAAAACCTCATTAAATTATTTTAGATTTTGTATGTTTATTGGTAACAGTAGCTTAGTTCATCAAAAAGTTTGTAAGTACATAATATATGAAATGTACATTAACTTAGTTATCATCATTCCAGATTTTCCATCACTGGGACCTAATAATGATGGTTAATTCACCAATTAATTTTCAACAAATGCTCATGCAACAATGCTAAATGTATAAATACTGGTTCCTTGATTTCACAGATGTTTATGATTTTCTGAAATCATCTACTTTTTGCTATCATCAACTGATTTAAATCAAATAATGAAATAAAAAATAATAACAGGGAGCGCTTGAAGGTAGCTTGAAAACGGTGACCAAGTCGGCAGGTGTTTTTATTGAGACAGACAAGAAGACAACAAGCACCTCGAGTTGTGGTTTCAGCTCCCTCCTTTCCCAAGCACACTCACACGGACCGTCCGCCCTCTCTGCTCCCTGCCTCCACTTCTGTGAAAGGAAGGGTCAGTGTTCTCTAATTCTCCTTGCGCATTTGACACCTCCCCCAGCCAAGGGCCAAAGGTTAGGCACTGTGCTAAAACCTGAGGCTCACCTCCCAGCACGTCAGGGAACCCAAGCAACTCTGTCGTCTCCCTCCCTCCCTCGAGTCTTCTCTGACTCCTGTCTCTATTAGCTGTCCTCTTGCCTGTGCCTGCTTTCATCTCCTTGTCTCCGTCCTCGTGACTAACGCTGTGTTAAGGCCACCTCTCTGTCCCCAGAGTAACGTCACTCCCGACTCTGCTTTCTGGATTCTGCTGTACTCTACATGCTGTGGCTACCCTCGGCCCACTCTCCCAATAAGCAGCAATTCCCAGAAGCCCAGGGAAGCACTCGGCTCCCACGCTTCCCTGCTCACACCGCAGCTCTCTGAGAGCCTGTGAACCCGCACGACCTTCACAAGCAGCGTCTCGACCCTTGACTGATGCTTCACAAGTGGTGCAGCTCGTATTGCCCACAATGGGGATTTCATTTTTGCTCCGATTCAAATTAATTCCTATCTAAAGACTGCTTCCTTTTAGGGACAAACTGATTGTGCCTTTCTAGTCCTTTGCCTATGTTTTGAGTTTACTTCTATAGGCTGCCACTTCAAATGGTTTCTAGAGGGCTCCTTGGTGCCCTCTCTCTCACGTGTGCGTGCACGTGTGTGTCTGCACATGCTTTTACTATGTACATGCCTCACAGGAAGCGGCCCCCTGTTTCCCTCACGGGTCCTGAAACAAAGCGCGGGGCATGCACACATGCTACTCAGATTTTCTACCCCGGGAGATGAGTGTCAATATCAACCTCCTCCCTAAATTTTTTTTTTATAGATCTTGAACAAGTGGAAGTCAAAACCATCCTTGAATGCAATTCTTGGAAGTTGGAAATCTCCATCGCCATTGTTTCCCCAGGAAAGGCTTTGCAGTGCTAAATAGTTTATCTCCATGACAACCAAGGAGCTGGATTTTTTTTTAACGGATGGATATTTTTTCTTTCTATATAAAATAATCAAAGTTAAAGGTGCGTATCTCGACACCAACTAGTCATTAACCGAGCCGGTGTCAGGACGCAGGTCCCACAGGGGTGATCTCGGGGAACCTCCGTGACGCTGTCAGAGTTTCAAGAGGTTTGGTTACTTTGTTTAAAAATCCAGCTTCTCACTTTCTAGCCATATAACTACAAACGGATTAATTTTTTTTTTAGTCCCTTGTATTTAAGTTTTTCATGTGTAAAAATTTAAGATAATGGTACCTCAAGAGGAGCTGAGAGGATGTGCGAGTGTGTGAGAAATTGCCTAGCAGGGCTGAACACAGAGGAAGTGTACAAACATCAGTCCATTTGCTTATTCTTTTCCCCAGTGGAGTCCCCGGCTGTAGCTGTAGCTGTAGCCGTATCTGTATCTGTAGCTGACTGTTGTTTTTCACCTCATCAGTTCCCCCAGGGAGACATGCCACAGTCTCTTGACAAAGGCTCTCTGGCATTATGGGTGGCAAAGCCCTGCAACAGTGTCAGAGGCAGCTTACCTGTTCCTCTGACTGTTCATTTGTATCCTTTATAATAAAACTGTCATCATCAATATAGCTCTTTCCTCGGTTCTGTGAGCTGTTCTAACAAATTATCAAACCTAAGGAGTGTAGAAAGCTCCTGATTTGCTGGGCAGAAGTGCAGGGGGGTAAGCGACGCCTGACCTGTATGCCGTCTGCAGGGGAGGCGGCCTCGGGAAGAACTTTGCCCGTCACTGGTGGAGTTTGCACCAACTCTGGGCAGTGAGTGTCAGAATTGAAACGAATTTCAGGACACTCAGAGAACTGGTTTCAGAATATCCTTCCCAACTCTGTGTTCCGCGATCTCATGTCGACAGCTTGAAATCAGCCATGGTAAGAGCATTTACGCCGTGGAGACTGGAACATGCGACAAATGAGGGCTTCTCCTCCCTCTGCCCCTGCGAACTGGTTATTAAACATTTATCACGCAGCCTTATTTCAGAACCAGCGGCCTGTGTCATTAGCTGCTTATATGAAATGCTGGAAAGAGCTTAGGAGGGGCAGAGTCTGCACATACTGACCTCATCCATTTCACACCCACGGGCCAAGCCCACTCTGTGAGTGAGGGGCCCCCTGGTTTCTAAAGCCCTCCATAGCTCCCACCGCCACATAAGTTGTGCCCATCCTGTGTATCATGCTAACCTTCCGTCACCAGGAAAAATTCTTCTCAAGGAAGAAGACAATCCTGCCACTTAATAAATCAGGGGGAAGCCAAATTTACTTCTTCACATTAACGTCTTGTGTTAACTTTGAATGCATCTTTCTATTTTCTTTTGAATTATTTAATTTGCTGCAGATTTTTCCTGGTGGATGGGTCCTTTTCACATATGTCAGCCTCAGTGCAACTCAGATCCCTCTCTGGGAACTCAAAGAGAAGTTCCTCTCCTTCAGTCTTCAGGAAATTCACTTAAATGTTATGAGTTGTCTGAGATAATTAATCTGCCGATACAATTCCCACCTGGAACCTCCTCTTCCCCACTATCCATTCGTTAAATTGCATTCTAATTTGCTTAATATTTCTGCCTTCCTGACCCATAATTCGCACAAGAGCATGAATACACACACACACGTTACCCCAGGAAACCACTGTGTGGGAAACCGCTGACCCTCTTCAAATCCATTTTTTCACTGTTCATTTAAAATGGAGGTTCGGCTGCTCCCCTGTGGTCACACTTTCGGATCCACTCACATTCTTAAGGGACGCAGTTGAAATTGTTGCAATATATTTGCAGGAATTCACTCACCTAAAGTAATGAATTATGCGAAGAATTTAATTAGGGCAATGAGGGCGGAGCCTCGGGAACAAGAGCTGGACGATATGGAGGCTGAGAAATTGAGTTCAAGATGAAATGTGACTTCATGAAGGAATAGCCCCTTACACACGCACACGCACACACACACACGCGCAAACACACACACACACAAACGCACACACACGCACACGCACGCGCGCACACACACACACACACACACACACCCCTTGCCTCTTCTTGCAACTCCTCATGCTGGAGCAAACTAAACTAAGCCTGGCGCATCAGCCTCCCCGTTTCTTAAAAATTCACTCTATATTCAGTTCGGTTCTAGACTCTATCTTTTTCCTCTTCAAGGTAGATTGCGAGTTTAAACCAAGTCTGGTCTCAATTGGCACTATCCAATCAAGCATTCTGTGGTGATGGGAATGTTCTAAATCTGTGTTGGCCGAGAGAGTAGCCACTGGCCATCCAGGGTTAATGAGTCTATCAAATACGATCAACTATGACTAGCGCAATTGAATTTCTCATTTTACTTAATGCTAATTAACTTATATCTGTTGATATAGAGACATGTGTAAATAATGGCTACTGTGTTGGACAGCTCAGTCGTAGAGAAACAAACATAAGTAAGGAGTCAAGGGACACCGTTTGGGAGCTGGCACCCGTATCAGTTTGCCAGGGCTGGCATCCCAAAGTACCACACACGTGGCTGAAGACGTTCGTTGTCTCACAGTTCTGGAGGCTGGAAGTCGCTGGCTGGTGGACAGCCGTCTTCACGCCGTCTTCCCTCTGCACACGTCTGGGCCATATTTCCTGTTCTTATGAGGACACCAGTCCTGTATGTTGGATGGGAGCCCACCTTATTGACCTCGTTTTAACTTAGTTACCTCTGTAAAGACCCTATCTTCAAAGAGTCACCCCCTACGGTACTGGCGGGCAGAATGTCCACCTGTGTATGTGGGGGGGACACAATTCCTCCCACGACAGCGCCTCCGTGGACTGCCAGCACGCCTTCTCTCCAAACACAAACCGAGATGAGCTGGGTTAAAATGAGGTTGAAAGACGAGGACAATTTCCCATCATTACGACTCCCTGGTGAAGGCCAGCTAGTCACGTTATTACTCTTTCGTTATGTCCTTTCCTGATTTCTCCTCTTTAAACTTTCCTGTAACTCAAGCCCCGCCGACAGGTCTCTTCCACACAACTTCCCAAACCTCGTCCATAGGTCGCTCATCCTAATCCCTTTTATTTTCCCTTCCAGACACCTGTTCTCAGAGCCTCCTTTCCCTTTCTCAGCCTTTCACCAGCCAGGGGAAAGAATGACACATTTATAGCCTAGATTTAAAGACACCAACCTGGGGGCGCGCACAGGAGGTGCAGGGTGAGACCATCCCATTCCATCCACCTTCTTTATCGGTGGACTCAGCACCAACCTTTGAGGTTCACTTGTGCTGTGAAGCCTACTGAGCTTGGTTCCTGTGTTGCCCCTCTCTGTTAAATGTCCATCAGGTATGTTGAAATTGTTTAACAGAAACACTAACATTCAATTAATTCGGTATGAGAGAACATGTCAGGTGGCAGTATAACTACAGAGTCTGGGATCAGACATGTGCCCAACATCACTTCTCTGCAGATACTAAACCCTTTGCATATGATACTTTATCTGTAAAATAAGGGCAGGAAAAGAGGGTTTTTGTGTGCGTGCCTATTAGCTAAGCTAAGGCATGTAAGCTGCTTAGTGCAGTATGGGGCACATTGAACACTATTTACATGTCATCTATAGTCGTTATTCATATTAGAAATCTTATCGTCAGGCTGGGCGCAGTGGCTCACACCTGTAATCCTAGCACTCTGGGGGGCCGAGGCGGGCAGGTCATTTGAGCTCAGGAGTTCGAGACCAGCCTGAGCAAGAGCGAGACCCCGTCTCTACTAAAAAATAGAAAGAAATTACTTGGATAGCTAAAAATCTACAGAAAAAACTAGCCGTGCATGGTGGCGCATGCCTGTAGTCCCAGCTACTCGGGAGGCTGAGGCAGGAGGATCACTTGAGCCCAGGAGTCTGAAGTTGCTGTGAGCTAGGCTGACGCCACAGCACTCTCGCCCGGGCAACAGAGCCAGACTCTGTCTCAAAAAAAAAAAAAAAAAAGAAATCTTATCATCAAACAAATATAGGGGAGGAAAGAGCATATAGTTGGATACTCCAAGAAAGAATTGGAAAGAGATAGTCTGCAAGATCTCGTCTCATTCTAAAGTTCTATAATGCATGATTTCTTAAAAAAAAAAACGAACAAAATCATTTCACCTTATCACTGGCTGGGTTGTGACAGGATAAGAGCACTGAAACGCCTCGCCCATCTGAAGTACCGGAATTCACAGAGCACATTTAATGTCCAAGGAGGCAAGCTTTTCGAGGAGAACTCTCAAAGCTCCTGGGGAATTAAACATTTCCGTTCAAGAGAGCCGCGTGGTTTCCGTAAGACACATCCTTTTGCATCTCACATTGCCACGGTGATTTCTTCCTGATCCCAACACGTGTTCTTACATCGTGTTTAATTTGGGAAGATTATAACCTGTGATCAGTCCTCACTCCTACCTGGCTTCCTTATCATCTGCATTGTTGTAGTAACCTTTTGATGTTTTTGTGCTTTGGATGTTAAAACGTATTTCTGAATACCACTTACGGTTCACAGAGGCTGAGGTTCACTCACTTTCATAATCTCCCTGTCTTCCTAAATTGTCCCTAATGTCCCATGAAATTACTTTCTCAATGTCTATTTCCCTGATAGACGTAAGTTCAACGAAGGCAGGTTCTAAGTTCGTGTTGTTTGCCACAGTTCCCCCAGCAGCTAACACAATGCCCAGCTTGCAGCTTTAAGCATCTTTAAAGAAAGCAGTGATGTCTCAGTTCACAGGCTGAGATTAAAGAATTCAAGGAACTAGGCTGATTCTCTTCTTCATTAAGATCCTACCCTGATCACCTCCTCCCTGCTCCATCTTCTCAGAGCAAAGGAAGAAGCAAGCTTAGACCATTCGTGCAGGACTGAGAGCCTTTAAAAAGAAGTTTGAAAACTACTAACTTAGCTGATCTCTAAGTAGTCATCTTCCACTTCTAACGTGTTGAGATTAATGTGTCATAAAAGAAGGATACTATACCAAAAAACAAGACCTCCAAGTTTATCTTCCTGCCCATCATTTTCTAGGTGTGTGACCTCGGGGCAGGTGTCCACCTGGAAGAGGGGTGATGATATTAAATGAGCTGCATAAGGACGGAGGGGGAACAAATTCTTGAGGGTTCATTCCAACTTTGGTCAAACAAACAAGCTCTTGAGGTCCCATTCCAATTTTATTTATTTATGATTCTATGGGACTCAACTCTTTGTGTAACAGCTGATACGTCCAGCCTCCATTCACCCTCCTGCCACTGGAATGCAGAGAAGCAGGGGCTTGTTCCACACCGCAGAAATGAGCCCAGAGACCCAACAGACAAATGCACTTGCAATGCTGTTTTCTTTGCTTTAAGAGGACATTTAAAAATGCTGGTTTCTCCTCAAAAAATTAAAAATAGAATTATTGCACAATCCAGAAATTTTGTTTCTAGGTTTATATTCAGAGGAATTGAAAATAGGATCTTGAATAGGTATTTACAGATCCATGTTCATAGCATCATTATCCACAATAGCCAAGGGCGGAAACAACCCAAGTGTGCACTGGTAGATTAACGGATAAGCAAAATGTGGTTATGTCCATACAATGGAACATTATTCAGCTTGAAAGAAGGACATTCTATTATATTATCTGCAATAAAACTTTTAAATTGCAAGCGACTATTTGCAGAGTTCTAACAACATTTGCCATCTGCACTGGCTTTTTACAGGGAGTCTCTGGACCTGCAGACTAGTAAAAAAACTAATAATCTTCCCGTATTGCATCTCAATGCCAGGACAGCAGCTCTGGTGATGCCCAGCCTTGGAGATTGCAAAGCGCTTGTCGCCTTGATTGCCTGTGGGAACCCTGCAGGAATATAATTTCACTTATTAGAAGCAGACAGCTCATCAAATTGTGTGAAACAACAGGTGTCGGAAGGAAAGCCGGGACCCTAACGAGGCGCTGGGCGCGGGCTCTGGCGGAAGCAGAGGCGCAGTTGATGCGAGTTGCATTTATGGTTAGACACAAATCAATTGGAGCCTTCCAACCAGATCATCTCAGCACGCCGCGGCAAACTGTTTGCCTCCAAAGTTATTGATGATTTTGCTTTTAACCAAGAAAAAAGATGGGATGGAGAAAAAGCGGCTCAAAGCCTTGGAACAAGCGGGTATGTAAGACGCAGTTTAAAGCAAAAATAAATAATCGGAATACACCTGGTGACACGTCATTTGGTTTCTTGGGGGGTAACAAAGCGTTCTACATAATGAAATTTTCCAGATAAGGAAAGGTCATCCACTCCAGCTCACAAACTTAAAAATTGTATAGGACATAATAAGCATAAGAAATTGTATATGAATTTTGATAGAAAAATAAACATAGTAAACATATATTTCTCACTCTTCCCTCAAAAATAAAGCATCTTGAAACCCAGTTTCCTTAATTACACCTGTAGGTTATATAATATGTCATTACGAATTAATTATAAATACCTCTTTGTATTTCACAGTTTGTGACTGCCTTAAACAGAACTCTCTAATTCTTTCTAGATGCGGCTGCTAATCTCTTATGGGTGGGAGATCTGGTGTGCAGGGAATTTGTTGTAAAGTTAGAGCCAATAGCCCTGTGTGCAAAACACACACAAAGTATAATGACTTCGGTGTATGGATTTTATTTCTTGAGTTTAGTTTCAGAGCCGTGTTCTAGAGAGTAGAAATTTGATTTCAAGTTAACAAAAGTGTCACTTAATGTGTCTTTAAAATGGGAAGTAACTTTGCACTACTGAAGTGTGCTTATGAGATCATGAACATCTTTTCTCTCTGGAGATCTGGACTGGAATCGGGAGACCTGCAGGGAATGGGACAATGGCCAGGAACAGTGGGGAAAGGAGAGTACGGAATCTGCATCCCATCAACTTGGTCTATTGGGCCAAGCGTTCTGGGATTTTCCTGACGTGGTTTGCTGAACCTTGACCCGAGTACCAAAACCTGCAGCCGAGGGCGCACAGATGCCATTCTGATGCTACTATCCAAGTGCTCTTTATTTTAGAAATGCAGGGGAGGGTGGACATATTGCTCTGGAATCATTTTACCCAAACAGAGACGTCATCATTGTGTCTCCTGAACAATCCTAGAAACCCCTGAGTCTTTGGGGTGTGCGCCAAAGCAGTTCTAACGATCATAACCGCCAACACCAGTCACAGAACAGCCGAGCCGGACCTTCGTCCAAAGGAATAACTGACTTGGGGATATTTCGGGAGCCTTCCAATGCCAGCGATGCAACCAGGAACGATTAATGCTCTCAGTCCTCAAGCTTAGCTCCACCCTTTTCCCTGTCTCCATTGTTCCCTAGACCCTGAATTTGAATAAGGGGGAGACCCTACCTCCTCTTCCACTCCCACGCCCCGGCCCCCCACACTGCAGACCCCCTCACCGAGCAGGAGGCACCTCCGCAGCCTCAACACAAGGACTTGCCCCAGTGCTGACTGCCGGTCCCTGAGTCCTCCCGCCTGGCCCAGCGCGCTCTGAGGTCAGACGTCAGTGGCTCACTCCTGAAGTCCAGAAGGGAAGAGACTCACTGTCCTGCTTTGTATGTGCAAGTCACTGCCCCTGGGACTCGAGTGTTCCCTGCAGGGCAGCTGCCTAACAATGACTCTCCAGCTAACTCCGTCCTCCCTGTGTCCACAGCCACCTAAATTCCTTTCTGAGGCTCTGTCCAAAGTCACAGCAGGTCTGAGTCTAACAGCTTCGTGTATGTGCAGTGGCCCGATGCGCTTTTCATATTGTCCAAAACACATTCACATTTCGGCTCTTTGTGTAATGAGACAGGTTTAATCTATCTCCCCGGAAGACAAAACCACTCCTAGAGAGCTTCCATTTTTGTTCTTTTCTTTTTTCTGTTCTTATATTGACTAAAATCTAGAGAATTAGCATGGAGCTTGCTTGGGTACTTAATTGAGAGGAAATTACAGGCAACTTGGCACCCTTCCTGGTGTCTAAAGAAAACATGTGAATGCTCTTAAATGTAGGTGAACTGTAGTCTATTAAATAACCACTAAGCCCAATTGTTGTAGAAGAAAAACAGAAACAGAACATTATACAAATGCAGGAAAAGGAAGGCAAACACATGTTACTGGCATTATCATTAAAGAATGAGTCGTTTCCTTACCTTGAATGTCGAAAAGACATAAAGTTCATATTTTGGAGCATGTTATACAATAGCTCCTGTTTGGGTAACATATTTATGAGTCTCATAATTTAATGATATCAATGAGCTTTAAAATTGATTTTGTACACTAAACTCTGTCGGAGGGGAGTTGGCGAAAAAAGAGTCAAAAGTAGAGAGAGAAAAAAGGAGACGTGGTAAGGAAACACGGGGACCAGGGGAAAAAACAGCAAATACAAGAGGCGAGAGAGATTTAAGGTGATATCAGAAGAATAGGAATTATGAACAGGAGACATGGTACCTGGGAGAGCTGGGCGGTCACAAGAGCGACCGCAAACCTGGGAGCTCATGAAGGTAGGGCAGAGATAAAATCTGGGACTGGCTCAGTCTGGCCAAGGACATCGCCAGGCTCCCAGTTTATTTCAAAAGTAGAAACAATCTGAAAAGAGCTCTTGTCCAGTTGCAGCGATAACTCCCAGAGGAGCAGTAAATACAGTGTCCATACAGACATTCCACACTATGGAGTTATACCAATAACGAAGTTTCAGACGCTCACATAACCTCCTTCTTTTGTAATGTCACTGTGAGGCCAACGGATAAGGGGTCCTTATCCCTCCATGCATTTCCCCAGACATAATTAGGGGCCAGAAAGGCAAGAGCCGGATCTAATTATATGAACCTTCCATGGTGAGAAGGACTCCGCCCATTGTCGCTGGTCAGATGATGGAGGAACTACGTGAGAAAGAACGTGGGTGACCAATAGAGCAGTGAGCAAGCCCGGGTTGGCAACCACCAGGGAAACAGGGACCTTAGTCTCACAACCTCGTAAGCCTGGAAGGGGACCCCAGCCCTGGACGATAGCTCTGCCTGGCCGCCATCGTGACTCCAGCCTTGTGAGGCCTGAAGCAGAGAGGCCACCTGAGCCACACCGGACACCTGACCTGGGGAGCATGTGAGCGCATGTGTCACGATGCTTTAAAGCTGCAACATTTGCAACCAGAGTAGAAAACTAATACATCCCTTCAGGTTTTCTCATGGGAAACACCTGAACTTTTTAATCTCTAGATCATAAGAAAACAACTCAACACAAAACGAACAAACCTACAAACCTAGATCTTCTTTCTTCTGAGAGCCCAGATTCCTTTCCCCTTTGTTTGCTCATACATTCATTCGCTCAACAAACAGTTTTTGAAAGCCCACTCTGTGTCAGACCCTTGCTATGCATGGACCTACCTAGGTGGGTGCAGCAACCTGAGCCATCATGAGCCACCACTCAGACCAGCTGATGAGTTCAAGGCCATTACGATCTGCCCGTCCCCCAGAGACATGAATTCTAGTATTTTCTGTTGTTCTAATAAAATCCAAGTGCTGCACGGCTGGACATAGCCACAATAAACTTTTAAATGATCACACACATTATATGTTGATCAAAGTCAGTGCTTTTTGTGGGAAGAAGGGTATTCATTTTCAGATTAATAACTTCCCCGAAATGTATGCTTGGTGTTCGCGTCATTACGCTCAGACTATAATATTGTGTACTTTTCCTCTTCCCATCTGAGACACCCAAAGAATCAATAGTGTTTTATATTTACTTTAAAGTCACTCCAATATGAAGTCTGTAATTCATATATCTTTGCTATTAACCTGTGAACATTTCTAGACTGATTTCATATCTAAATTTCTTAAAGGAGCAGCGGGCGAAAAACGATTTCCTATCAAACACTCGAAATGATGTCATCGGCAGCAAAATTATGATTCTGTTCAATGACACCAAAAAAGATGAAAAACATTTATCCTGTCTTGCTGACACCCATGTCGGATGTGATCAGCTTTCAAGTCAAAACATGATGTTTCTCATTATACCGCGAATGGTCTGAGATCTGAGAACCAATATATTTCCTCTTAGTTCTGCAGCTTCTCCTACAACGAAGTGGCCTCAGCCAGAATCCAGCTGGCAGATGGGAGGATGATTCACAAGGTAGAGTGGGATTCAACTTGGCTTTTCCGCTGGCTTCGTGGAGCCAAAAGGAACCAAAACGTGTTTGTTTCCACAAAACAAGCAGTTTTCGCAAAATGCCACATGGAGAACGCTCACAAGGAAGAAGATACTCTGATATTTCTCTGCAACGTGGCCTGTTTCCCCAGTAGATATACGCTATCTATAGTCCATAAACACACTGCACGAGGTCGAGAAAGGTCTTCTTGTGGGCCTAAAAAACCCAAATGCGTCCTCACCCAGGGTGGAGAATTCAGAACAAGGCCGTACAGGACCCTTTGGGACAATCCTGTGATTTAACTCATCTTGAGCGACAGAATCTGTTTTTAGGCAAGAAGTATTCAGCTCTGCTCGTGGTTTTAATAAAAATTCCTCGAAGACTGTGCTTACATTACACAAAAACAACTAGTTTTATTCTTCTCACCGAGTAGTATGAACAGAACTGTATTGACCTATTGGTCTCATGAGGAGAGACCAGCTAGTGACCAGACTCCCCGTAGCCCTAGATGTAGGGGTGCTGGCATCGTTTCTAGAGACTTCTACTAGGACCTATGCCAAGCCCTAACTATGGTAACAGCCATAAAAAAAATGTTTCCTCATAACTAGTAGCGATTCTCTTAAGGGGATTCATTTCTTTAATCTCTACAAGTAATAGCTGGTCCTTTCATATCACACCATGCAATTAAAAACTTCTTCAAAAACTTTCCCTTTTTCAGGTTAAGCAAATAAAGGAAATAAATCCTTTTACCGGGACCACTTTCTCTTTCTCTCCTGCCCACGAGCTGCAAGAGAGCCAGGACGGTGAGGGTCTCAGCCATTGCCATAACCCTGCGTCCCCCACAATGTCTGACACACAGCAAACATTTGCGGTACTAAATATTTTCAATTCCTCAATTAATAGTATTGTTCCTTTCTGGACTCATTCTTTTTCACTCATTGGATCGTCAAAATTACGTATCAGTACAGCCACAACAGCTGCTGCGCTATTGAAACACTTCCCAAGCCCCCAGACATCCCTATCACCCTTGACACCCTGGAGCGGCCAGATGTCCCACAGTCCAGCCACTAAAGAGTTAACACCTGCTACAGCGGGGGTTTCTATTCTGCTGCCATTGGAGACTATCAATATTTTTTTAAAGTTTATGAATCATGCAAATTGAAAGTATATATTATAAATAAACAATGGACTTAAATTAACAATGGTTGCTATAGTTTGAATATTTGTGTCCCCCAAAATCCATATGTTGACATTCTCATACCGAAGTTGATGGTATTAGGAGGTGGGGCCTTTGGGAGGTGATTAGGCCACGGGGGCAGAGCCCTCAAGGGTGAGAGTAGCGCCCTTAGAAAAGGGGTCCCAGAGAGCAGCCTTCCTCTCCCACTCTGAAAGGCCGTGGCAAGAAGATACCACCTGTGACCCAGGATGTGGGTTCTCAGCAGACGCCAAGTCACCAGCCCTTTCTCCTTTCCAGACTTCAGAACTGCTGGAAATAAGTATTTATTGTTTACAAGCCATTTAGTATACAGAATCGTGTTATAGCAGCCCAAATGGACCAAGAAAATGGTATATTAGTGTTAGTCCACTAATCTTATGTAATATGTTAACATAGCACACCCAGAAACTGGGTTTGGCAAACATGGGAACTGCATTATCTTCTCAATTTTTCTATAAATCAAAACTGTTATTAAAAGTAAAGTCTATTAAAGACATACATAAATTATGTTATTTGTGTATCTCGTGTTAGTGAAGTTGAACATCTTTTCACACATAAGTCATCTGTATTTTAATTTTCATTAATCCCTTTGTACATTCTATATCCAGCTTTCTATTAGATTATCTTTTTTTCCTAGACTTTCGAAATTTCCAAATGATTGTGTTCATTTCTCTTTTGATAAATATGAAATTTAGCCAAATCTGTTATGTTTTACAACCTTTGAGATTTCCTGGCCTTCTTAGAGAAGACCAGCTTAACCTACCATTGCATTTAGAATAATTTTATTCACAATAAACCTGAAATATTTATTTATCAGTTATTTAGTAAACCAATTGCATTGGTCTCCTCAAGCTGCCACAGCAAAACACCGCACATTGGGTGGCTTAAGCTGCAGACATTAATTTTCTCACAGTCCTGGAGGCTGGGAAGCCCAAGTTCAAGTTGCCAGAAGGATTGGTTTCTGGCAAGGCCTCTCCCCTTGGTTTGCAGAAGGCCATCTCTCCATTGTGTCTTTCTATGGCCTCTTCTCTGTGTGTGCGGAGAGAGACAGAGAGAGGGAGGGAGAGAGAGGAAGAGAGATCTGGTCTCTGTTCATATTACGACATTATTAGGACATCCTATCCAGTCACCCATCCTTATAACCTCATTTACTTTAATTACCTCCCAGTAGTCCATACATCCAAATTCAGTCACATGGGGAGGGAGTAAGGATTTCACCATGAATTTGAACGGAGGGACACGATTCAGCCTTTAACACCAATCAACAGGTGTTTATTGGTCACAGTAAGTGTTTACGTGCTGCGCTTGCTAACAGGGAGAACACGAAGACATGGCTCTTGACATCCGCAAGTGTACAGGTTAATCTTACAGACGTGAAATAGCATGTGCAAGAATTGTAATTTTGCAGATCTGAGTGCTTCCCGCGAGGAAAGAGAAGGCGCAGTGCAACGTCTAGATGGTAAAGCTGGCTGGAGGACTTGTTTTCCTGCACTTCTCAGAACACAGAGCTGCATCATAAAATTAAGCACATTAGTGCAATCCTCGATGTCTAATAGAAGGTGACTCCTGGTTCAGATAGGAAAGTGAAGTTATAGATCCTGGCAGAAGAAGAAGGAGAAATACAGCAAAGATTCTGAAAAATATCAGAGTGTGCAAATGAGAAACCGTTGCATGGGGGCTCTGAGGCTTACTGCAGGGTACACGCCCCCGGGAGTGGACGTAATAACAACTCTATGTATACGGAGAACTTTTTCTCTGAAATACTCAAACCCTTTCTTAAATATTTATTATCCTCTCATAATCACATTAAGGTCAAAAAGAAATATGTTTGTTTGGATTGTTTTAAAAATTTCAAGGAGTGATTGACTCTACAGGGATTTCACATCACAGATCATTTAGGACACATTTTGTTAATTACCTACTTTGCATAAAGCAGCATTAGGCCTGTGAGTGTGTAACGGTGACTAGGACATAGCACCTACCTTGAAAAAAAATGGAAGTCTTAGAGCTAGAAGGAAATAAGTGCTCCTCGATTTGGAAAAATAAGTGCAACCCTACCCCGCTTTGGCAGCCAGGGAGGACATCATCAGTGGATACCGACTCGTTGCCACTGAGACCCCCAGAAGAATCATTAAAATGCCTCCCACCGAGCTCTGCGAGTAGCCACTCACCACCCACTGAAGCAAGGTGGCACGTGAGATGACCTTCGCCCCTGCTTTGTTTTGTGTTGCCTCCTTCCGTGGTTTGAGCAGCCTAAACTCCCACGCGGTGCTGCTCTGACCCCACGTTCTATTTACTCTTCATCAGATTCTCCATGGCATTTGAGAGCAAGATGGCAAACAGGTTGTTAAACTAAAGAAAACTAACAACACATTTCGCCTGACTTTTTGAACCTAATTCCAATAACTGCCTTCATTTGACAGTGAGTATTCAAAAAAAGAGTTAAGAAAAACCCCACAAAACAAAAACAACAAAGCCCAGAGGGTGTGGAAAACGCACATGCCTGGTCCTACTTTCCCGGGTCAGAGAAACGGGAGTGAAAGCAGACGCTCCTCGAACTACCGTCCTGCAGGAAAAGGTGAGAGCAGCAAAGCCCCAGATGGCGTTAATTGAGGCTACAGAACCAACCAGGTAATGTGAGATTGGACGGTGCAAACAGCCTTTGCTGTGTATAAATACCCTATCTTTATACCCTAAATGTTGGCGTGCGTCACAGTGGTAGACAGTGGACAGTGGATGCTGGCACTGATGAAGACGAGGATGCCACAGAGAAGTAGAGGATGAAGGACCCTGAGTTTCGGGGAATTCTGGAGAATTTCCCCCAATACCCACATTTTCCCTTTTCTTTGGGGCTGCCAGGGAGGATAAGTAGGGAAAACGTTCTAGCTGTGGGTCTCCTTTGGCACGGGAGGCTGCAACGTGGTAACGATGACGATTATCCTTGTCATTATTATTATGCCATTTATTTTATTGTGATTATTTTATTTTATCCGTCCAGCACTATGTTGTGCATTTTTTAGACCTTATTTCAGGTAATTGCCTTAACAGCTCTGTGAGGTTGGTATTTTTGTTCCCATTTTTAGAAATGAGTAAATTGAGATTCTAAGGGATTCAGGAAATTCTCCCGGAGTGACAGAGTCTGGCAGGATCCAAAGCTGTGTCTACGCAATGTGGATGCCCCTCCCTCTCTGCCGCCCCCATGTTCCGTCTTCACTCTAATTCTAAGGTTTGTGTGGAACGAGGGAGGGATATGGGTCAGCAATTTTTTTCCATCAACAGTGAGAGAATAAATTTTAGGCTTTGTGGATCAGCTGCTCAACTCCGCTTGAGTAGGTCGAAAGCAGCCTGAGACAATACGGAAAGGAATGAGCACGATCGTGTTCCAATAAAACTTTATTTACAAAACCAGCTGGAGAGCCAGATTCGGCCCTCAGGCTGTGTCTAGTCCACCTCGGTCTTCAAGAACAAGGGGTGAAGAAACGCTTACGAGAGTGGGAAGAACGTGGCAGCAACAAATTAAAGACATCGTCTTTACCCTCAGATACTTTAAAATAAAAGACTAGAGATTCAGAGAGAGAAAACATTGAAAAGCATAAAATGGAGATAATGCAAATTAGGAAAGTAATGTCCAGACATAAAAAGGAGTGACCATTCAGGGATAGTTAAATTCGCCAAAATGTCTTAGACAAAGCAGATTCAAAGCTGGGTTTTAGAGGCAGGATAGGGAGTGAATAGGATCAGAGAAGAAAATATATCGGTCCCAACTTAGGTATCTGAAATTTACATGAAACAGCGGGATGAAGGGACTCCGGAAGCACCAGACAGCTGTAGACAAATAGGCAAAAGCATTGGTGTACTTTAAGAAAAGGGGAAAAAAAGCACAGCACAAGTAAAATTTCATGCCCTCCATCCAGGGAGAGCCTATTAAAATAAATGTCATCTGCCTGGACTAACAAACTAAGACTGAATTATTGATTACCCTGTGAACGTTTTCATTTGAAGTGTTCTGTGGGTTAATGCAATAATCAAATCCACTTCCCCAGTCTGTGTCCTGCTCTTCTATCTAGGCTCTGGCTCTGATTCCAGCTCTGAATTGTAAAACAGGATGAGGTTTTATCCGGCGCCTCCCCCCTCCGCATTCCCAGCGCTCCCTGCGGTTGTCCTAAGCCAGGCCTGAAAGCCCAGGGAGTCACTGGCAAAAGGGAGAAGAACAGGCTCTGTGCCATTTTTCTGCAAAATAATTTAGCGATGGAAGTTGGATGCAGTTGCATGACAGGGCTTAACTTCCTCTGCGTAGAGCACAGGACTCAGCAGCCTCCAAATCCTCAGCTCCCGCGCAAGGCAAAAACCCTACCTGGTACGCAGGTCTGCTTGCAAGGACGAATTTCTGCATGCAGGAGTATTGGGAGTTGGAGTCAGGAAAGGGGTGCAGAGCTTTGGGGGCATCAAATGACTCTCACCCTCTGCTCAAAGATGACCCACGCTAACACCCGAGTGACCTCAGGCCAAAGAGGGGCTGAAAATAACCATGCAGGGATGGACGCGACCTCCCCAGGCAGAAAACACGATTGATTCAGCTCAGTGAGGCAGAAATGGTCGTCTCTCTGGATTGGCTGTGTTCAAAGCTACCCTGGGTTTCCTCACTTTACCCCTAAGTTGTAACTGAGGCATTCCCCCCACCAGCATTCTGCTTTTAAATCACACGCTTTTCTCCATGAAATTTGACCTTAGAATCTTAACTTTCTCTCCTCTAAGAGTTCAGGTGTATCAATGTTGAGTTTCCAGAATATTGTTCCAGAATCTCCGTCCCCATTTCTCTCTGTCTGGGAACCGCAGTGGTGGCTCTAATGTGGCTTAGTTCCTTTAGACAAGACACCGAGCACAGAGGGGCACCGCCGTTGGTCGCTGTGCAGGAACACGGCTGTGATGGAACAAGTTGAGTTTATCACTCGTCGCAGTGAGGGGGAAACACACACTGTAGGACTCACGGGGAGTTTTAGCAAGAGGATGTTCTAGAACCTGTTACAGGATGAGCTGTGGTTGGAGAGTCCGAGGGAGGAGAGGCTTGCTCCGGGCTGGGTGTCCCCAGAAAATAGGGCTGTCCTCTGGGTTGGTATCTCAATCAATCTCGTCTGTAGGAGGGGTGTGCCCACAGGGCTGCACCAAGTTTACCTGTGTACAGGTAAGGACACCTCGGCAGGGCAGCTACCTGGCCCGCAATGACAGCAAAATGGCATTTTTGTAAGATGCATCTTGACTTCTGGTATGTTAAAATGTGAAAACACATGCACCTTAGAAATTATGAAACAGAAACCGTTTAAGCCTGTGCCAGGGTTTCTCCTCAGGAATCCCTTTTGTTCCAGCTTGTTACGGAGAGTTTTGACGTTTTACTGAACATTACAAAGGTGCCTAAAATACCTCCCAAAGAAAAGGTAATCATGGCAATTTTTAAAAAGATATCTGCAAGTCAATACGAGCAGCATTTCTCAACGATGAACTGTGCATTAGACTCCATCGAGCAACGAAAAATGTTAAAAAGCCAAAACACTGCTGGCCCCAAATTAAATCAGAATCTCTAGGAACGGGGACCAGGCACCAGGTGATTTTGAAAAACTCTCTGGGAGGTTCTGGTGTGTGGCCCAGGCTGGGAACCACCGCACTGCTATGCGCGTGAGGGATCTCCTTGGCTTCTAGAAAGAAAATTCTTCATTCTTTCTGTGCACAATGAAGGGAGTTCACCTTTCTTGGAAACATCCGAATACAGCAGCAGGTGGCTCTGGGTGCTTTCATTCGGCAGTACGCGGTGCCCGCGCCTTTCTTGCCCCTTTTTTCCTCTCCCTCTTTTTAATGCTGGCTGCTGCGCAGATCTACTTCAGTGCAGCTCCACGCTGAGCTTTTAAATCTTGCAAACCGCGTTATTCAAAACCATGGGTGCCCTGCCATGCACAGAAGATAGACCTTCCAGGAGTCTCTGAACTGGATCCCGACTGTGGTGGTTTCTGCGTCTTCTCTGTCCCCGCTTCCATGGGGCTGGTCGGTCCCGCCCCGACTCTCCTCTGCCCCTCTCTGCGAAGTCCTCCCACCTTGTCTGACTCCGCAGCACTCCGAAATCCACGAGCAGCAGCTGCCGAGGCTGTGAGGGACACCAGCGTCCCTCTTGGTCTAATTTCTTACTGGCTGCAGATAACACGTGCCGCTCCAAAAGCCGGGTGCATGCGCGCAGTGCCGGAGAAACCCTTTGCATTTTTGCAGTCACTTCCTAGGGTACCTTAGCTCACATCGTGTAAATGTTGGCATCTGTATACCAAGTGTTTTGGGTTTCCCATCACACACACACACACAAATTGCTTTTTAAAAAATCGATATATAGCAGTTATACATATTTGGGGGCACATGTGATATTTCGATAACTGTATACAATGTGTCAGGATCAAATCAGGGTAATTGGGATAGTCATCCCCTCAAATATTTCTCTTTTCTTTGTGCTGAGAATATTACAGTTCTTCTCTTCTAAATATTTTGAAATATATAACAAATTCTTGTTAATTATAATTTCTTTACTGTACTGTTGAATACTAGACCTAACCCTTCATTCTAACTGTATTTTTGTATCTCTTAACCAGCTCGAATGTGGCATGTTCCCGCTCATCTGGGGGAGCCAGAAAGGCAGCTCTCGGGAAGGTAGGGAGAAGAACAGAGGTTACCGAGGACGTGCAAAGGGAGGGGGAGAGGAGGAAAAACTGATTTTAAAGAGAGGAAGCAACGCAATTGGTAGACTTTCTGAGAGGGGGGCTCAAGCCTAGATATTGGGAGAATTTTCCTAGAACCATCCACACATTTTCAAAGAAAATGCACTACAGGGAGCTCTGTTCTCTAAACTCCCATTGAGATTTTTACGGAGATCACCCTCCTGGTGCCTTTGAGTATTTATTTCATTCAGGTTTGGACAGTGCGATTTAAATAATGATCTATTTGAGAGGATTACATAACCACATCTCTTGAAGGTGACTCATTTCCGCATCTCTCCGTGAGATCACTGATCAGCAGTGAGTTTTCTCTTAAAGGATTCAGGACACATTTTTCTCTAGGTATCTTTCTTTTCATGCAACAAATAAAGTAGACATTGTAGTATCTATCACAAACAGAAAAAAGAAAATTCTATTATCTGAAATCTCTTCTCCGTACTCTTCTCCACACTTGGGTGAATTTTCTTAACAACTCACGGCTTTCCCTGGAGACTATAGCTCACGTGAGTGAATCCTAGTGAGATGTATTTTCCAATGAATTCTTAATCTCTGCAGCTAGGCACGGTGTTCTCTAAGATTAAAAGTCATGTTAGAATATGCGTCGCTACCGCTTATTATATGAGATGGAACACGTGGCTTAACCTCTTCAGGGCTCAATTTTTTTCATTTACAAAAGAAGATATTTATAACATCTACCCCATAGGGTTTTAGTGAAGATGAAAAGGAATGTAAAAGATGTAGCTAATTGCTGGGCTCGTGGGTAAGCACACAATAAAGTAGATGCTATTATTGTTACTTCTGTTATTATCACCCAACTGTTCCTCCATCTCCATCCATTTCTCTTGTGACTTGCTGTGTATGGTGAACGTGGAAATCCAAAGAGTAGATTTTTCCATAACTTGAAATTTACCTCCCCAACCCTCGGACAGGATCCCAAACAGAGAGACAGAATTCACAGGGCACAACTAACCTGTTTTGGAACATGAATCTTTCCCTGATATGAATACACCAAAGGACTCTGAAGGCTTTAGAGGCTTTCCTCCTGAAAAAGATCACTAGAGCCCATCCGAAATCTTATTCTTCAGAATTTTCTAGAACAATGGTAATTCCACTTTAAACAGTCACAGAGCAATTTTTAGTTTCCAAGCATTATTACCTTACAGGGGAACTCTATAAGCATCCAAAAAAACATATCGGTGATCTTGTTTGCCATAGAAGAAAACTAAGAAACAAGGAGTCTGGATGACTTGGCCATTGTCTCTCAGTCAGTTAGGAATTTAGGAAGGGAACTAATTTTATCTCTTGTGGTTTTGCCAATAAGCGCTGTTACTTCTGGCATCACGGAGTTCAAAGCAGCTCTGGGAATATTAGGGAGGCAGGCACACAGCTAAGAAAGAATCCCTAGGTTATTTCTCTTATCTTGAATGACTGAATGTCGTTATGGGAACACGGCCACCTCGCTGTATTCTTTGCTGAGTTAGCCAAAATGAAATAAAATAAAATCCACAGAGCATTTCCAATGCCTGATTTAGGCCTTTTGTTTCAACTTCTTCCCAGCCATATCTGTCGGTACACGCCTGCTCGGGACTGTCAAAAGGGACTTGCCTTTTTATGTCGCCCACTCTTCTCCTACTTGGCATTGTTTGAAATCGGCAAAAAGCCAAGGGGAGTAAAAGGCAGGAGAAGGGAATGTGTGAGCTGAGGGGCGGTGTTAGTAAGAGACCCGATCGACTCACCCAAAGGATAACAACCCCCTCATACCTAAGGTCTTATATTTGGTGTCGAGGCAGGTCTGTGGTCTCCCGAACAGTTCAGGGTGTGCCAAGCTTTGGGGTGGAGCCCCCCTTCTCTGGAGGAAATAGATGTGGTTTCCAGTGGCTTGGTAAGTCTGTGGCATGGTGACATCTGTCGTTCCTATTTAAAACCCAAGGGTACACCACCTTTCTCCATCTGAGCTGTTAGCTTTTAAAAATACTTAAAAACCAATCAGTGCCTAAATTGCATCTGAAGAGCTATTTCAATTATAGAATACAGGCAGTTTCTCAGCAACCGAAGTATTTAAGAGCCACAAAAATTAATGTGCATTTTAATGCTGATTTTCGGAGTATAATACACTTTGTAATTCATTTAAATGTATTCTGTGTGTTTTATTCTGGCTGAAGGCACAGCAGCAGTCCTTGACTCATCATAAAACTACATTTTTAAAGTTTTTTTCTTTTACAGAAAAGTATTTAAAACCTAAGAAGATAAACAGAGTGAAAGCATAATTGGTCAGAATCAGAATGCAGATGGGTTCTTTTCCTTGAATAACATAACTTAAAACACTCCTGCGGAGGATCCCGAGACCTTAACAAAGACAACCTGTAGTTCAGATCGTATCAGATAAAAATCCCGTCTGAAAGTGCCTTTCCTCTGTCGCCCAGCTACAGACACGGCCTTTCCAGCGTCTATCGGGAGCTACGCTGTTCGTCGAAAGCCGCTGACGTGACGGATAAATCCGGCAGAATTAGTGCCTCCGCGGTTGGCGTGTTTTAAAGCTGAGTTAATCAAACATAAATGTTTTGCCCCAAAGCCATCGCGAGCAGTTCATATGTCGACAGCCCAGAGGAAGTGAAGTCAGCAAAGGAAACAGCTGCTTTTGCTCAGCGGTTGCCAAAGTCAAGATTAAATGGATGCGAGAGGGAAAGAAAGAGCCGGCAGGAGAAAGAGCTCCAAGGCGGACGGGCCAGCCCCGGGTAACCTCCCTGCAGTCTTCAACGAGGAGTCAGGGAAGGATAAATGAGGACCACAGACCCTTAATGCCGGAGGACATGGAGGAAACCTGCCCCTCACCTCATTCGAGCCCTTCACTCTCGCACATAGCAGACAAGAGACTGACTCCCTGAAATGGGATGACGGCAGCCCCCCACGGTCCAAAAATATCGCACGGAAAATTCCAGAGATAAATAATTCATATGTTTTAAATGGCGCGTCATTCTGTACCAAGATGAACTCTCACACCATCACTCCAACCCCCCCGCGACGTGAATTATCCCTTCGTCCAGCATAACCATGCTGTCTACACTACCCGTCAACTAGTCACTTTGTAGCCCTCTCAGTTATCAGATGGAGAAAACATGGTGTATACACGGTGCGGTACTACCAGCAGTTTCGGGCATCCACTGGGGGTCTTAGAACATAGCGCGCCTCTATAAGGGGGTCTACGCTACTGCAGGCTCACGGAAGGAGCCGGGCCTGAAAACCTTTTTTTCCAAGTTCCCTAAGCAACCCCGAGAAGTATACAGGCAGTCATACCCCTTCACTGCTTTGTTCTGTAGTCATCTGGAAAAAAAGAGAGAGAGCGCGCACATTCTTTGGTGCTACTTCAAGAGTTGTATAGGATTATTTCCAACGTTGATCCATCCTAGATTCAATATTATTCATGTTCGATTTGCTTAAGTTGCATTTTAATCAATGAGTTGCCCAGAGTCATGCATAGAGAACATTCTCTGGCTTCCATTAATGCCTCCTGGAGCCAATTCTCCTTCCTCCCTGAAGTCAACGTGGCTATAAACTGAGCCAATTAATGCACCTGAAGACAGAAGGATGCCCTTTCCACGGCCTGCCTTGGAATGCCCACTGTCCTCTTCTGGAACTCTCCTGAGGCTCAGCGGCATGTGGCCGGGTCCCAGGTAGACAGGTGAAGCCCTGTGTGTTCATCCAACAGGCAGCATCCCGCACCTCCCGTGAGTCATTCTGCCAGGGCTCACAGGGCTGTGCAGGACCGGGGGCCACAGCCTCTTTGATCAGAGACCACAAGTCCAATGGGTTGGAAATATTTGGGGACTCCATATTTCTTACATAAAAACAAAAATTCCCTAGGGCGTGGAAGAGTGCTTATGCGATTTGGTTGAACTCAATAGTCATAGGTGAGGCGTGGTTTGGAAGAGGCTACGAGCACCTGGCTGGGATTGCCCAACCCTCCGAACTTGGGGGAGCCACAGGGCAGACACCCAGGGAAACCTCAGGCTAGTTCGCAGGCTGGTCTGAGAGTCTGGCTGCCCAGCCCTGGTGCCTTTGCTCACCTCTGCGGGGTCACTGGAGTCTGTAGGATTTGCACGCTGAGTCTTGAAGCCACATGCACCCTCTGCGCTCTGGCCCCGAAGAGCCCCCACTCCCAGGCAAACCTAACATTACACCCTGGCAGAGTCCCAGGTGCCCCCGTCCACCAGGCTCCATCTCTGGGCCAGGGACACGGGCCTTTCACAAGGAAACCTTTGAGTCTGCTTCCCAGCTGGAGGCGGGGTGGCTTTCATTTAAATACCCACTTCTCTTCCCAGCAGAGCTGGGAACAGAGAGCTATTTATACGCATCCTGGTGGCAGTTTCCACGGCGAGGAGGTGAGGCTGGTTTCTGGTTTACGCCGCTCCAGCCAGCTGTCCCTTGTCATGCTGCACATGCCGGCGTGACATTTCCCTCCCGCCAATTCAGTCCTGAAGAGTTTTGTTTCTTTCATGCTTGAAGGAAAAGTAAGTCTCTAACTTGAATCATCCTCAATCCTCGTAAAACGTTGGTGTCCCTGGTTCCATCTGATTTGTCCTCCCTGAGCAGCAGGGAGACAACTTCAGAAAGGCTTCCGTGGCTTGGCCGTGCGGAGCTTCTTTTGCGAATTCATTTGAAAGAATTTAATTAAGAACTTGGGGTATAACTGGGATCTGAAGGATTTAAATACATGTTCCTTTTGTTTCCTTTTCTCCCTATTTTTACAAGCAAAGGATATGTCAAAGCAGCTAGTTGAGAGCTAAGCAAATTTTGAGAAACTAGACAGGGGAAGATTAACACCCAATAATTTAAGTGTCGTAGGTCAGTAAGATGGCATCGGGTCCCCAATGACATGAAACGGAAGGTTCTGTTAAATGAGGAGATGAATAATGAAAGTACGAATGACAGGCTCGTGGGGGACGGACAGACGTGATCTAGATCCTCAGGAAACAGGAAGTGTAATACATCCTAACACAGCTCTAAGGCTCTCTGGAGACTTAGTCCAGCCAGGGCTTTGCTTTGGAGGAGGAATTAAAATTCCCTACCAGTCCCCTCCAGGGGGTCCACTGCTGTGTAACGTCACACAAGCATGAAGTTTTTCCGCTCAGATCCCTCTGTTAGTGGCGTGCAGGGACCTTCCAGGAACCTACATCGCATCTCGTGAGATGGATGAAAACCTAAAAGCGTGTGATATGCTAACCGGCTAGCCGTGGAATTCTTCCGGCCTGCCGTAAACACGACCAAAGGACATTTTAATTTCAGACCTGGAGGCCAATGAGGCTGACAAGGGGAGGGAATATATGCAGAATAAAATTCTACCCACGTGCCCCACTTCAGAAGGGTGTTCAACAAATAGGGTGTAAGTAACCAAATGGATTAACCGGAGAGTCTTGAGCGCAGGGTTAAATTAAGGAGCATAGTTTAAACTTTTCTGAGAATGGAAAAATTTAAGTAGAATTCAAAAGCATCCAACAGGGCAGGAGCAAAATTTCCTCATTAAAGTGTGCCGAGAACCCAGACGGCTCCCAAGTTCCCTGTATTCCTAGTTAGTTATTAAATAACACTTAGAAGCGAGTTAGGACAATAATTGCGAAGCCCAGATGATTGACAAAAATGATCGTTAAGCCCTATTGCTAGTCCCTCCCCCAAAACACTGTGTAAATTTATCGTTTCTTTTTTGTTACCAACGATTTTAAGGACACAGAAAAGTAAAGAGAATCGGCTCTGCTAAATCTAACGTCTTCCCATATTCACTTTAGATCTTTCTTACCTTTTTTAAGAAATAAAGCAAAGAGGTTGTTTTTCCCCCTAATCCTTATAGCTCACTCTTTCCAGAAATAACCATTTTCCTGAAATTAGTATTTATCGTTCCAGAAATTTTTTAAAAAAATTAAACTTACGGATGTATGTATTCATAAATTATGTATTGTTTTGTATCTTTTAAGCTGTTTTATAAATAGTACTGTAGCATACATATCTTTCTATTTAATATAACTTGCTTTTCATATTTATGCTTAGGGGATTTATCCATGTCGATTTATGTAGCTTTAGGTAATTTATTTGAACCAATGTATAGTATTTATTGTGCTTTATGAACACACCTTAATTTGCATCTTCATTTTCTGATGTTGTATATTTCAGTCATTTCTGACTTCTTTTGCTATTGCAAACAAGACCTCCCTGAACATTTCTGTTCGTTTCCTTGAGCATATAACCAAGAGTAACCCCAGGGCAGTGCTTCTCAAGCTTGGCTACACATTAAAGAGTATTTTAAGTAATTTAAGAAAAATACCACCCCAGGTCTTACATCAAAGATTCTGAATTAATTGCTCTAGAGTCTGCAGTCAGGACAGATGACAAAAAATAAAACCGAGTGATAGATTTGGAAATATCTGAAGATGATACAAGATACCAGGAAAACGGAACAGGGTAGCGTTCTAGAGCTGGATCATCAGGGAAGAACACCCCACAGAGGTGACACTGAGGCTGAGACTGCATGACGAAGCTATCAGCCCTGAGAAGATCTCAGAAAAAGCGTGTCTTGCTAGAAGAGGTGGCAGGAAGGAAGTATGTCTGCTGGAGGCCCCTCACATCTGCGGGGCTCGGGCAGGAACCCCAAAGCAGACCACATACCTTCCACATAAACATTTAAAGGTCATAACTATATCAAACTATTAAAGAACATATGTTCTATATTCCTATTTTAACAAATATGCCAGAAAAATGACAAAATTTTAAAATGTAGGTAAGACTATGGTCTCTAACAGAAAGTCATCAAAATACCAATGATGACTGAGTTGAATCATTCTTGCACATTTCTGGGTGTGCTGTGAGTAGACCAAGGATGCTTGGATGAGTAATAAAACAAACACAAATAATTCATAAATTACATTTATGCCACTGAACTGTTTTGTTGGCTTGATTTCAATAAATTCACTAAGTTATAATTGATAGTTGCACAATTTGTTTTATTGATAGCAATGATCTAACGAATTAAAAATAAAAATATATTCTTATTTGTGATATATGCAATTTAAATATATTTTTATTAAAAACATAAATTAGTAAAAAAATTTTAAATTAGCATTTGTTTTTATATATTTTCCAAAAGGTACTTTTTTCTCTAAAATATAAATCATGATTTATAAATATTTCATCAAAATTACTTAAGAGGAAATTTTAAACTGTAAACTTTAGGAATTTAAGTAAATCTTATTAAATATTTATAAATATAAAAGTATTTACACTTCAAGTGTTGGAGATACCTCTAGTTGCTAATGTAAGAATTTTTATCACTTTTCACATTCCAGCTCATTCTATATTGTTTTAAAACACAGGTTTTAGCATCATTTAGGGATGTTGAGGGTGGTGGGTCAGGAGATGAGTACCATCGAAAGACAGTTTGTTACTCACAGATCCCAAAAGAAAGGGGCACAGTACCCTATGCAAGGCCAAGGAAGAAACATATAGACATATATATACACACACATATACAGAAATTTATGATGAATTGTTTGTATTGCAAAGTGTTCCTTGGGTGAGCTCTGCAACCACTGCAAATACCACGTATTTCAGTGTAGGCCCCAGACGTGTATTTCCGTGGCCACAGGCAGCTGGAACCAAGCAGTGGCTGCAACCCTCAGATGGGCACCATTGCTCTGACGTTCCAGCCCCTGCCACTCTTGGTGCTGCCCACTGTCGAGGTCTTGGGTTTTTGTCTTTTGCCGTCATGCCTTCCCTGTTGTTTTTCATACAGTAAAGAAGAAAATGAAAGCTAGCTTGCATGCATGTTTCCAAGAAAATTGATTAAAGAAAGGTAGATCAAGAGGCCAAAGCTTTTAAGAAAAGTGAGACAGAACATGCTTCTTTGCTAAAGAAAAGAATAATCCCATAGGCTTAATGTGAAAAAAAAAAAGTGTTTGGTATGAAAAACGTTTGTCCAAAGCATATAATTTACAAAGTCGATATAAAACAATTCACGGTAAGTTTTACCTGAATGAAGTATGTTGAAAAACCTAATGAAATGAAAAATAAAATAGAATTTCAAGTGGTTTATTTACAATGTGAGTAAAATAAGCAATGCTGCCGGGGCACACAGTTATATATTAAATGGAAAAATTGGCACAGTCATAAAACCCTTTTCAGATGGTGGATTTACGACAGAGCCTCACAGCGGGTGGCGGGGTTTGGAACAGAAACGGTGTTTGCAAATGTGACTCTGACCAGAAATGCTCGTGCTCAGAACGCTGACTTTCAGACAAGTTGCTTGAAAATAAGTTATTTATGACAATTTCTATTGCAACTGAGGTGAGTGCAGATAACAGCTGCCTGTTACCTGTATTTCTTCATTCTTTCAGTTGAATTTTGATCTGACTGAAGTTTGATGTAAACTTTTGGACGTGGTGCTAGTGATAGCTGCACATACCAAGTTGTACTGAGAAAAGTCTTGGAAAACTAAATGTGGACTGGTACCAATTGATAAGCTGAAGGACAGATAAGGCTTTTGGAAGGGTCGAGGTAAATGTGCTACCACACTTAAATCCAAAATGGTAGCAGTCTGAAAGGGCATTGTAGTTAGCTACTCGTTACATCATTCACTCAGGAGTAGCTCGTACTAAAACTTTAGAAAATGCAATGCCTGAAAATTCTGCGCTCCTAGGTCTAAAACCATAGACAGTTTATACTTCCTGGACATGTAATGCCCATGTATGGCATAGAGCCCAACATGTATGGCATGATGCCACACATGGAGGTCAAGAGATCTGGTTGTGCCACAGTGACAAAGAGATTTTTATTAGTTTTTGGAAAAAATGGACATGTTAATGCAATGTAAAGGAAAAAAAAAATCTCACCACATTCCACCAGCCAAAAGCGAATATAGATTTAGCCTTTTTGGTTGATGTTAACCCATCCCAAGAACTTTGAACTCTCTACAAAGTTGCTCACATGTAATTTCAAAAGGAGTAAAATAGCTCATTCTCCATCTCTGAAACCCATTTCCTGAAACGAAAGTGAAACATCTCCAAAACTGTAGATTTGAAGATCGAATGGCAACGTAGCCTCCGATTTCAAACCTTATGGAGTGCACACAAAGTGTTCAATTCACACACTTATTTAACACCCAAAATTGGAATAAAAGCTACAAATAGAAGTTATCCTGCTGCACTACAATGAAAAGTACATGCAGTGATGTTAGAAAAGCAGAATTTTACAAATATCTCAAGAGAAGTTAGTTTAACCACAAAAACCACTGTGCAAGAATCTACCCACATGTAGAATATCTGTTTTTGCGAACAGCTGGTTTTCATTGTGAAGCTGCATAAAACTAAATGTCACTGCCTGTTAAAGGTTTAAGGACGAATTCTGTTTATATCCTGCGACATGGAACACAAGACCTGGCATTGTCACCTTAGTACAAAAAAATGAAAAAGAATTGTCATGTTTCTATGTTCTAATCAAAAGCATAAGTAATTATATTAATAAAGTAAAAATACATAAAATATAAATCAAAAGAAGTCTAATAAATTACATATTAAAATGTATAAAAATATGTTTTTATATTAAATATGTTTATTTTAATTTTTAATTTCAAATTGGTAATATAACATCTACATATTTCTATAATGATTTTATAACAACATATCTGTAAAAATAGAGAAAGATTGACTATATTTCAGGCGGTTGGTTTTTCTTACACTCATTTCATTTCACTTCTTACTTGTTTATTTCTACTCTCTTGGTCTTGTAGTCCTGTGGTCCTCGACCCCCTGTCCGCTGCCTGTTAGAGACCTGACACGGAGCTCCACCATCTCTCCCCGCTTACGTCCGTCCCCTGTCCCTGGAAAGATCATCTTCCATGGAACTGGTCTCCGGTGCCAGAGAGGCTGGGGACCAACACTATGGTCAGGTCACAATGTGATCCCAGCTCTAGATTGTGAGTTCCTCCTGGTTAGAGACTAGGAAAGTATATTATTCAACCAGCTTCTTCCATTTGTTCCTCTATGATTCATCAACAATGTAGTAAATATTTGTTAGTGTCCTACTATCTGTCTGGCACAGTAGCTAGTGCTACAGTTGCAAAAATAGATAAGACAATTCCCTGTGTTGGAGGGAACTCAGATTCCAATTGGAAACAAAGTATTCAGTAAATGTTTGAACTGAGTTGATTAGCTGTCTTAGTACTACAATGGCAAAAAAAAAGTCCTGAGTTACAAAATCTACAGAACTAGAAGTTCTTTGCAACGTAGAAGTAATATAACAGCTTATAAAATTCATCCCCAAGAGAAAAAATTATTCTTGTCTGCAGGGTTTGATTTGCGAAAATATCTGGGACAAGGGGAAGCATCGAATTTTGCATTCAGGGAGATGAAAATTTAAGTCCCTGGAGCTCATTAGTGAATTAGCATATAGGCCGGTTCACCTGAGCCGGGTCCAAGCCATTTCCCAGGGCTGCGGCAGTGAAGTAAGCTTCCCCCAGGAGACACGATTGAAACATACGTCCAAACAAACAAGCCTTTGTCCTCCCTGACATCGGATTCTATTTCTATCTTTGTTACCACGCTTGGAATCCAAGGCTTTGCCCTTCTAAGCCTGGTGCATTCAGCTCAACACAGTGACCCGCCGGGAACTGCACTTTCATTTTCCCCACACGGAAACTTTTCTTTAGGTTAAATGCCTTTTAAGACACAGCTGGGTTGATCTCACAGGACAGAGCGTAGTAGCTCTTGGCTTAGCTGCGTAGTTGCACGAGACATAGACGCATAGAGGAAAATTAAAGATGGCGTGGAGGGTTCTGAGGTTGAAATGGTGAATATAAAAAATAAATGTAAGCATTCTTATATTCCACTTAAAGAAATATTCAATTTCTCATCATTAATTAACCAAAAAAATAGAGTTGTTCTTTGATCTCCCATAACTGAGTTATTTGCTAACGTTGTCCTTCTTCCACCTGTTAATCCACATGGCCTGGCTGAATTCTAGTAGAATTCCACGTTATCCTACCAAGGGCCCATTCCGCACGAGGTCCTGGAGGTGGGCAGTTCTGGACACAGGAGAGCAACTGGAAAAGTTTTCCATCAAAGACAGAATGAAGAATGAATGCAATTTATCTAGTCAAAAAGATGAGGAACGAAATGCAGGCAATTCACAAAAGTATGAAACATCACGGTGGATGAAAAGAAAATATAAAGTGCTTGGATGGCTGGGATAGCAGAGAAGGCAGATTCCGGGTCTGCCTGGGAGATTGGGCTAGACCCAGTAGCCTGGGGGCCAACCACTGTTCAAGGGAAGTTTGCCTCCTAGTCATCAAGCCAGAATTAAAAAACAAAAAAACAAAAACACCACTTTTTATTTTTCTGGTCAATGCACCAGGTGATTCAGATTCAGTAAGTACAGGATTGGGACCCAAAGTATCAATTTTTCTAAATGCTTCCCAGGTTCCGGTTGAAGGTGGAAGACTGAGCCACGTGCATTTGCTTCCCAAACTCCCTTGAAAGTAAAGAACCCAAATGAATCACCCACCACTGCGAGGAGAAGAGAAAAATGACGAGGGGAGTCGAGATCATAATCTATTACCTAAGGAAAAGGCTGCTGCAGTTGTAAAACCTACAATTTCTGGCAGAGCTACAGAAGGCTTCAAAATTGCAGTTGGCAAAAGTGAGTCATGGAAGAACGTGACCAAAAAAATAAGAGGATGAGAAGACTGTCTAGGGAACAGTTGTGTCCTCCATTTCCACCTTGTGAGGACTAAACTTCTTTTTCTTTTTAGACTTAATTTTTTAGAGCAGATTTAGGTTCACAGCAAAATTGAGCAGAAGGTACAGAGAGGTCCCATGTACCCTCTGCCCCGCCACGCACGCAGCCTCTCCCACCGTCCGCATCCCCACCAGACGGTGCGTGTGTTACAGCCCACGAACCTCCGTCGACACAGCATGATCACCCAGAGTCCACGGTTCACGCTGGGGCTCGCTCTTACTGCTGAGCATTCTGTGGGTCTGGACAAGTGCGTAATGACACAAATCTACTGTCATAGTGTCATGTGGAGCATTTTCACTGCCCTGAAAATCTGTGCTCCTCCCCCAGTCCCTGGTTCAAAGCAGCCCAGCTTTTAACCATGTACCATAGATGCTCTTTGAAAGAAAGATACTGGAGAAATGCAAGAGATCCTATTTCTAGCCTGATTAACTCCTCTCCAGCTGGGAGCACAGGAAGAGAAGCCCTCTCTACGTATTCCTTGGAAGCTGGGAGTGAGAATACTGCCATTTCCTCACGAATACCCCAGACGCTCAGACCTCACAGGGACCCAGAGGAAGTATGGAAGGAAGTGAGGGCGGAACTGCTGTTCGTCCTGTTGCATCCCAGCCACGGGGCAATGAATAATATATGGCCTTTATGGTCGTTTCCATTAACTTACTAGGGCAGCGTGAGAATCACAACATAGGGCTTCAGAACAACCCAGCCGGGTCTGGGGCTGGAGAGGCAGCAGGAATCAGACTTTCCCTTGGAATGAATCTCTCACAAAAGAAGACATTCCCTGATAGGTAAAGTTGGCAAAACAAGCCAAAGCTCCTGTTTGCAACTCTCTTTTATTACTCTTGTTTGTTCGCTGGAGAAGAGAGGAAACCAGCAGGAGCAGGCGGTTGGTGCTGGAAGATCCCGGCGCTAGTCCTGGCTCCAAAGGGATGCGTGGTCAGGAGTCCGAGGTCCAGTGTTCTCTGGGGACCCAGCTCATCGAGCGAAGTGCAGGACAGCGAGAACGCAGACCCAGGCGAGCTTTGGAAACTGGAGTGAACCAGTCCTCAGCCACTGCCTGGAGAGGGTCCTGTTCTTCGGGAGAGGCTACTGACAAGGACCAGGGATGTTTTCAGGACGGCATCCGAGTGGGCTGAGACACTCACCCCAATGAGGCAGAAGCTCAGTCGTCTAGACTGAGCAAATGTAACACACATGACCACACGGTGCAAATGCACGAGGGAGCACAGCCAGAGGTCTACCTGCGCGTGGCTGCTACAGACGTCCCCGTCTTCCAAAGTGCCACAGTCCTAGAGTAGACCCCACTGGGAATCCATCCCCGCTTTGGACAGAATGGGCTAGGAAAAATGCCCCAACTGCATGTATAGCTTAAATTTATTCTGTGATCTCAAATGAGGGGGGGAGGAGTGAAGAAAGGAAAGAACTCTCATTTTGTAGGATTGAGAAATTATCTTTTTTGAGGGGGGACCTTAATGTTTTATTGAAAATATAAACTGTTTAATGCAGTCGTGTTTCATGCCCTTCGTCCTACAATGAGGTCTTGTGGGTTATTTTCATAGCATGATCCACTGAGAACTTCAGGTCTTTTCTTTCCATACTTGCTGCAATCTGTCACTGCCCAAGCTGCACCGGTGTTGCACACATCTGAGTGTGTGGATGGGGGGTGAGGGGCGGGAGTTGAATACACCCCTTTGCATGTGTCTCTAGTGAGTTCCGTTTGGGTAGGTTCTGACCTCTCCTGCCGCTTTTTTGAAGGGAATCAGTCTCCTGCTCACAAACTTGGCTTTGTTTGTCAATGAATAAACTGCTTTTCATCCCGTAGTCTGGGTAGGAAACCGAAACAGCCCAGACTCAGGGTGGACTAGTACGAGACAGCATCTGCAGGCTCCCCTCCCACCCCCTTCTCTCCACAGTGCGCCACTGAAAACGCCTCTTGAGTTACCAGCTCCAAGCAGTCTTGAGCCGTCTAATAAAGAGAACTGGTGGTTTTGAAGACACCTTTCTCCATTTTTATCTATAATGACATTCCACGTGGATCCGTCATGGTACTCCACGTGGACAGCTTTTTTGTTTTCGCATTTAAATGTTCATTTTCTCTCTCTGGTGTGACTCCCCAAGAGCATCCGCACAAATCCTGCCTGAAGACACCTTTTACTTTCAAAGCACCAGGCGCACAGCTATTAGTTTTAACGTCTGTTTGTAAAAGTCAGTCCTAAAATTTAAAATTCAATGGAATCTCTCCAACACGGTGAGATCGCAGTTGTGAGTGGCTCTTTTATAAATACCAGGAAAAGAATAGAATCTTCAGTTCTTTTCTGAGGCTGCTGCAGCTGCCTTGGTTACAGCCAAGTGGATTCTCCACAAGCTCTTTATTTGAATTGGGCTGTTTACTTTCTGCGAACAGGAGGCAAAACCTAGGTACGATGTCCGCTAACCGCAGGAGGGCGGGACGCGATGAATCGCTTCTCTGCTTTATGCGACTAGCTCTCAGGTCCCCTATGGCGACAGTGTGAGTGATGAGGGCTTGTGTTGGTGGGAATAAACTGGATCCCGGATGCCCCCGCCACCTCGAGCAGAGCTTGATTAGTCAAATCTATAGGTAGATGCCACCTCCTCTAAGCACAGAAAGGGACCCGCCTGGAAGACATGCCTGTCCACTAGTAGGTCACCTATATACCTGTCCCGGTCAGTGGTTCCAGGTCCAGGGCCCAACACTGTGGGGTTAAGAGCTTCTGGACAATTTCAGAGCCTGGGTGGGACTGGCACCCACATTCCCCCTCTCAGCTGCTCACCCGCTGAGAGCCTGGAGGGGAGGAAACGTCACGAGATGGTATCCCCTCTCCAGCTCGTCGATGCTGCAGTTGTGAATGACCCGTCCAAACAGGAGAAAGATTGTAAAGCCGAGCACACAGAACAGGGACGGGGTGGGCAGGATGCCCCGTGTCAAACCAGAGGGGAAGAAAAGCCAGAAGCCGGGAGGCAGCCGGTGGGTTGGAGGCTAGAAGACCACATCCAGGAGCGCACCGATGTGGAGACAAGGGAGATAACAAGAAGCAGAAGATACAAAAGAGGTGAAATGGCCTTGACATTGTCTGCAAGTCCTTTGACGTTTTTCCTAATGTCCCCATCCGTAAACACGGCCATCCCTAGCGTCTTGCTCGCGATGGGTAAAACGCAGCAGAGGCAGCCTCTGCGACTCCCGTGGCTTACGTGCTGCACAACCCCCTTGGGCCACACACCCTTGGAGCTCTGAGCCACCACAGAGACGTTGGCCACCTGGAAGCAAACAGCACTGAACACTGGCATGGATGGTTCTGCAGTCACAGTAACCGGGCTATGGGGGTTGATGATCCTGTAAGCAAAGGCGGAGGAAAGTTCTGGAAGGAAGGATGCTGACTCTGGGGGAAAATGGGCTCTGGAGGGCATTTTGATGTCTTCTCATGGCTGACAGCAGAAGAACCAGAAAAACAACTATATTACATTTCTTGTCTTTTTTTTTAGTAATTTAACTATTACATAAACCCAGAGAATAACATTAAAAAACACCCATGCTCCTAGCACCTGCAATAGGCACTTGACTCTTTTATTTTAGATGATGTTTCTTTCCCTTCTCCTGAATTCCTGTCACCCTGGCCCTTTCACACACCTGCTGGCTTCTTGGTCATCGACTTTCTACCCAGTGCCGAGACTCTGCTGCCACAGAGAGTCCTACACCCTGCCTTCGTCCAAGCCCAGGTCATGGACCGTCACGTGCTGGGCACTTGGTGTCAGGGGTTGGCCTGGCAGAAGGACCTAATGCTCCCAGACTGGACTGGCCTCCACCCTGGGCCTGGACCCTCTTCTGACTCCTGAACAACCTCAACCCTCTAGACCAGCGACTGTCAACATCTGACATGCATTAGAACCACCTAGAAAGTTTGTTAAAATAGATTCCTAGACCCCAACCCCAGAGATTTGAATTCGGTAGGTACAAGATGAGGTCCGAAATTTGCATTCTAGCCAGCAAGCTCCTAGGTGCTGCTGGCCCTGCCGGTTGGGCAACCACACCAAGAATAACAAAATGTTATTGTTTATTTGCAGCCCAGGCCTGTTGCTTGATACTGGATTGTCCATGGGACAGAAGCCACTCATCCTGGATAATTCAGATGTATACATTCACCCAGTGATCTGCTGGAAGTATCAGAATCCCAGGTTTGGGCACCAAAGATGTCAGGGTGGGAGTCTGCCCTTGGTTCTTGGTGTTCTTGGCGGGCTCTTGGCCAAAGAATGACCAAACACACGACAATATCAAGTCCAGACTATTATCCCAGTCTTTACAAGACTCCTTTCTTATTTTCAAAGTTTTTATTCTATTTTAATAATAAAACACTGTGGCCCCAAGGAAAATTTTTTTTTTCTAGGGTGGCAGTCAGTGTGCTAAAGAAAGGGCCTGAGACATCAAAGACAAAGCTTTCGGGGACACCCAGACTTTGTGGTCAGGAAGAAGAAAAGGAACCCGCAAGGGAAACAGGGACCTGAGCAGTCAGACAGGCAGGAGAAGAGTCGGGAGCAGGGGATCGGGTAGAAGCCCGGCGAGGGGAGAGCGTCTGCAGCAGTGGGCGATGCTGAGCATTTCGGGAGAACAAGAACCGAGAAACGACATGGGCCGCCAGTTTTGTCCAGGTAAACTGAAGGTATCTAGGTAACGTGCAGATGTGAAAGGGTCAGCTTTAAAAAGGAGATCTGGCAATTTTCCCTCTAAGGAGGGAAACAGATGATGTTCTTGGTGTCCAGGCTGGAGAAAGCATCAGGAGAGGAAGCGAGCTAGCCAGGGCAGCGGGGACTGCAGCTAAGCTCTCCGCCCATCCGGGAGGCCGGCAGGGCCCAGGTGCGCTGCCTGGAGCTGTGATTTCTATCCTGGCTCTCAGCAAACGAGAGCTGCTTCTCCATGCAACCCACGGAGGTCATTGGTTTTCCTCTTAGAAGCGGGGCCCCTTCCCCGCAGCTGGAAGGAAGTGGAAACGCGAGTCCCTGTCATCACGTAGAGTCCCTGAACGTCTCTGGTGCATTTTCTCAGCAGATGGGCCATGAATGTACGTATTCTCACCAAAATGCAGGCTAAGATGATAAATTTAGCTGACATTCTCCCTCCCCCTTCCCTGCTATCCCTCCAACTTCCCTGTCTAGAGTCATTTGCATGCGGCACAGAACAGCGCCAGTGTGGGGCCATCTAACCTTTGTTCCCAAGTATCCCAAAGGTGATCTCTTAGGAAAAGGAAAGAGAACTTAGCTACACCTATCGTCTGGCTCTAACGTCTCCTTTCCGTGCCCCAAATGGACTGGAATTCTGTCTCATCTCATTCTTTTTATTTTTGGTTTACCACTTACCCCCAAAGAAGAGAAGAAAAGCTGTCTTTTTTGGGACACACAGGAGGTGAGTGAGTTTCCTTTGCTCTGTGCCCGTCTTGAGACCTGACGTGGTGCTGTCCCACGGCCCACCCACGCTCCAATAGGACCCCACAGATGTAGACGAGCAATGTTGAGTTTGCTGATGGTTTCGGGAGACATTAGAGGATAAGAATATGTTTGCATCCAACAGAAAATACTTGATAAAATCACCTGAAGAGAGCCTCTGCCTTTTCTTCTCTTGGACTTAGTTCTTTTCTCCCACGAATGCTCTTTTGAGCGACCTTTTCAGGGGAGACATTAGCTTTTACTCCTTTCTGGATCATACTCTATCTCTCTTGCATATTCTTTTTTTCGTAGAATCATTTAGCTCTCTTTGCTTCTCCAATGTACAACTCATACCCACCACCTCTCTCGGCCCACAATGAATGTTCCTTGAGCCAAATCCTCTTTCAAAAGCAAAGGGTCTGATTAATATCAATTTTTATCTCTCACGATTTCACAGGATATTGACTCTCAAAATCCTTTTGGAAGGCTCATACTTTGGTGACAAGTCTTTGCCATTGAACTTAGATTCCTGCTCTCATCCTTGGAGCACAGGGAAAACAACAGGGAAGTTAGAGGAATATGGCCATTGGGTTTGGGTGAAAATCATACGTTTTTGAGAAAAGCAGCCATAGAAACGTGGAGAATCAAAGTTTCTTGCAATGAGAAAACAGAAGCAAAAGATTTCACTTTTTAAAACTGCTGGACAAGACAGGCCTAATGGTGACATATGGGTGTGGGAATTGTATTATGGAAATAATAATCTCTTGCTGCCCTGTAGCAAGATTGAGGTAAGAAATAACTAACTTGGGCAAATGTATGTTTAAAAACAGCAACGCAGTCTAAACAATTTCTATGAAACGTTTTCTTCTGTATAACGCAGGGGACTGAAGGGTCTGTAGGAAGCAGAACGGAGCTTAAGAAGTAGACACTGACAGAAACAGAACAAATCCCTATGATAATCGCAGACAGTCTATAATATTAATTGAACACAACATCTCGAATACACGGTGAGTAAATGAGTGAAGCAGCAGTAAGTTAGGATTGATTCATATGTCTAAGAGACAGCATCACATTTAATCATGAAATAAAGAAACAGAAATCCATTATGAAATAAAAAGTCATGGTTTTACCTGAAAGGCAATGCCCAATGCCTCATGAAGAGAGCTATCGCCTGCCCTTTACAAAAGAAAGAAAAGAAAATCATGAAAGGTTCGGCTCTCTACCTGGAGAAGCAAGTAAGATTAACTCATTTAAATGAACTTTATTTTCTGAGCAGAATCTACTTGCTTCTTAAAGGACCTCTAAATGTCATTTTTTCCCCTCTGACAAATGTGTCTTTGAATTCCCATTTCTGCTGCCGCCTGAGCCTTCTCTGTGATAAAGTATCTGCAGTGTACACTGTGTTCTAAATTTAACACCTCTTCACTAAGCTTCTCTCTTCTCTTTGGCACCAATAAAGGGTAACAAAGCTCTGGGAATGCGCTATGAAGAGCAACCTGCTGCTTTGCTCCTAGCTTTATGAGTGATAAGGGAGCATCTTCTTATGTTAGTAGTTTTGACAGCACAGGCCAGATCTCAGCAAGCATTTTCTGCAAAGGGTCAGACGGTAAATATGTTGAGTTCTGCAGGTTGTATGGTATCTGTCACGACTACCCTGCTCTGCTCTCTTAGTGTGAAAGCAACCATAGAGGTGAAATGAGCGCGGCGGTGTTCCGATAAAACTTTATTTACAAAAGCAAGCCACAGGCCAGGTTTGGCTCTGGCTCTATAATTTCCCGACCCCTTGCAACATAGACTGTAGACGCATCTTCTGCTCAGTAGTCGCCTATTCATCCTGGAGGAGCGATGCCAATACCATAAAAATCCTTTGATGTCACAAGCGGCACACGATGGAGGAAAAGCTAAATGAACATTCTGTTGTTGCTGCTACTGCTGTGGCTGTTTCTTAATCAAGAATAGCCTTATTTCAAATGGCCAACAAACCTATGAAACAATGCTCAACATCACTAAGCATCAGGAAAACGCAAACTAACCTCAGCGAGATATCACCTTAGCCCTTTCGGAATGGCCATTATTAAATAGTCAAAAAACAATAGATGTGGATGTGGATGCAGAGAAAAGAGAACGCTTACACACAGTTGGTGGGAATGTACGTACCAAGTTAGTACTACCTCTAAGGAAAGCAGTTCAGAGATTCCTCAAAGAACTAAAAGCAGACCTACCATTCGATCCAGCAATCCCACTGCTGGGAATCAACTCAAAGGAAAATTAATCATTTTATCAAAAAGATACCCACACTCATATGTTTATCACAGCACAATTCACAATCGCAAAGGTAGGGAATCAACGTAACTGCCCATCAACTGATGAGTGGGTAAAGAAAATGTGATATACATATATATATATAAACCATGGAATACTATTCAGACAAAAAAAAGAATAAAATAATATCTTTCACAGCAACTTGAATGGAACTGGAGGCCATTATCCTAAGTATTTCAGGAATGGAAAAACAAATTCTGCATGTACTCACTTATATGTGGGAGCTACACGATGGGTCTACGTGGTCATGCAGAGAAGTATAATAGACTTTGGAGACTCAGAATGGAGGGAGGGTGGGCGGGAGGTGAAGAATCAAAAATTACCTACCAGGCACAACATATGCTATTCAAGTGACGGGTACACTAAAAGCTCTGACTTCCCTGCCATACAATTCATCCATGTACCAAAAACCACTTGTACCCTCTAAACCACTTGTACCCTCTATTGAAATGAAAATAAAATAAAAATAAAAAGTAATTAGGAATCTTTAAAAAAGAATAGCCATATTTAAATGTTACACAAATTAACTGCATCATGATAGGTGTCTGGAACCAGCGAATCGCTCAGTTCCCCAGGGCTCCTCTGAGTATGTTATAAAACAGGACTATCAAATAATAAAATGGAAAATTACATTACTTGTTACATAATATTAGAACCTCTTGTTCAATTACATGGGCATCTCTTTCACATGAAATGTATTTTCTGAGAAGGCTAGGAGGAAAAAGGAATGTAAATCTGAATTCGATATCCTCTTTGCTTTATCATTAAGTTTCTAAGTAAAGATCTCACTCCTCAAAAGTGTACCGCACTTAATGTAGGCACAATTTAATGAAACCTCCTCTTTCATAGGGGCTATGGAGGCTCTCACGTATTTCTTCCAACATCTCTTTCAAGATGAAGATTCAAAGAATGATTTTCTGCCTGTGATACTTTTGATATAAAGAACCCATTAGCAAACTTGAAATGTGTAAATTATACAGAAGGCTCTATGACGTGGCTTAAGTTGTCAGGGCCAGGTACCCCCTCTCAAAAGGTTAATGGAGAGAAGAGGTACTTGTTTCAAGAAATAATACCCTGAAAATCACCCCCATGATCAAAAGAAGGATTGTTTTTAATTGCAGGTGCGTACGAGGATACGAATGGCTAGAAAATAGTTTTACTTTTCCTTTATGGTGTTTTCCTTGGCAAACACAGAATTAAAATGCAACTCTGAATCTATCCAGCAGAACATTCTTTGGTGTTCACTAACTCATGGGCTTCAGCTTAGGATTAATATGGTAACAAGCATTTTCATGATGCCTGTGGGGTATTTTATTGATATTTTATAATAAAATTATCATTATCTCATACAAACTGCACTCTATAATGTGTAAAAAAAAAAAAATGGGACCAGGGAATCACAAATGAAATGAAAGCAGTGGTTAAATTTAAAATATCATTTTGGGCTACAGTTTTCCTTCTTTTTCTCCATTAAAAAATATTTTACCCATAGCCTTCCCAGTACTGTAGACATTATTATCTTGAAATCTCTACTCCCCTGTCTCTTACTACTCGTCAGTGGTCTATATTAATCTCAGCTAGATATTTTTTCCTAGAGAACATAATACACAGCTATTTTTAACCCATACCTTCTGTCAGAGCAATTCGACTAATTTATAAAATTGAGTATGTGTGTGTAATAAAGTTTTGTCTCTTGTTAGAAAATTAACACATGAAATCTACAAAGTTATTTCTCCATTCTAAGGAGAAATAATTGATCCAAATACTTTTGAACTGGACTTCAACTACATCTAAGGGGCTGACTTGGATTGATCAAAGAGCAAACAGGAAGAGAACAATATGGTCTATCGGTTAGAGTGACCAGCGCTTTCGTATATGCTTCTCATTTAATTCTCAAGCCTTTGAGATCAACGATATTTCAATATTCCATTTTACAGAGGGGAACAGTTGGGTCTCAGCAGGGCTAACTTCCCTACAGTCACACATTTTATAAGTGGAGGGTTGAGCCCATGTTTCTCTGATTTCAAATGATGTGGGGTAAATTAGGTAAAAAAAAAAAAAGGCTAATTTTAACAAAACAATAAGTTTGAAACAATTAGCCTTCAAGGAATAAGGTCTTCAAGATTTTAAAAAGAAAACACGCACGCAGGAAATCTTTAGACAGACGTAGCCATTTTGCTGAAATATATAACCCTTCTTAAGTGTCAACCTGTGAGTATCAAGGTGAATCAGGTACAAAGGACATTTGTCTCTCTTCTTGCTGAGGATGGTGTTCACTACTGACTGCTCAGGCTGAATTAGGAGGGAAGTTGGAAGATGGACTTTTCAGTAAGGGCCTGAGGTTCTAGAACAGTCTGACTTGCTGAATGTCAGTTTCCTACTGAAATCAGGCATGGAGGAGACGTTGACCTTGGCAATAATGTAATATTTCCCAAGTCAATGGTTGTAACCCTACAGAATTACTGGATGAAAGGTACAGGGGACCTCCCTACACAGTTTTTTGGGATTTCCTGTGAATCTATGGTTATTTCAAAATAAAATGGTTTTTTTTCCTTTCTTTTTGCATATAGAGTTGTGTTTAGTTTTTATACATTAAGGTATACAATGTGACGATTTGATATGTGCATACACTGTAAAGTGATTAACACAATCAAGTGATTAACACACTCGTCAACTCACATAGTATTTTTTTGTGTGCTGAGGACACTTAAGAGAAATTTGTGCTAGCAAATTTCAAGTATACGATACAGCATTACGTATTAGCCTTAGTCACTGCACTGCACATTAGGTCCCCAGAACTTATTCATATTGTCACTTAAAGTTTCTACCCTTTGACCAACATCTCCCCTGCCCTCTGCCCCAGCGGCTGGTAATCACTTTCCTATCGTCTGTTTCTGAGTTTCACTTCTTTAGATACCACGTATAAGTGGTAGCATGCAGCATTTGTCTTCCTGGGCCTGGTTTATCTCACTTTGCAGAATGTCCTCCAGCAAAATGTCACAAATGGCTGGCTTTCCTTCTTTTTCATGGTTGAATACTATTCCATTGTGCATGCATATCATGATTTCTTTATCCATAATAAAACGTTTTTTTAAGGCGGTGCAAAAATGTTCCAACAGAGGTAGGTCCAAATGCTTTGCAAATTCGGAAGAGGGATGGCATCTGTGCGTGGGGACTGGGGAATCACGGCGTGGAGGACCTCAGAGCGCCCTGCATTCCCCACACACCCGTTACCCACGTGTGCATCAGTGGAACACAACTTCCGTACTTTTACTGTTCTCGATGCTTTCTGATACTTTCCTATTCTATTTCATTGCTTAAAATTCTTGGTGGGACCTACTAAGTTGATATAATAACTCACTAATGAATGATAGCCCATAATTTGAAAACTACTGGGCAAAAGATAAAGAGACAGAGACAGAGACAGAGAGAGAGCGCACGCAAGGGCACAGACAGTGTAAGGAAGGTGAAGTGAGATAGAGGGTCACTGAGCACATGAGCTGTAGCTTGCCACTAGAACTCTCACGCACTGCTGATGGGTTGCACACTGGTACGATCACTTGGAAATCTGTTTGGCATTAGCTAATAAAACTGAATATACCTTATGAAATGCCTTGTGATCCAGCAACCCTACTCCCAGGGATAGAAATGTCTATTCATGCCTCAAAAGAAATACATAAGAATGTTCTTAGAAATACTGTTCACAATAGGCCAAAGCTGGAAACAGCCTAAATGTTCATTAATAGTAGAATGAGTGAGGACAAAGAAGGATAGAAGGATACTCGTAAAAGGGACTCATAAGATAAAAAAAAAAAGTACCGCCTCAGATAAACACAACTTGGAAGAGTCTCACTAATCCGAAGTTGGGTGGAAGAAACCAGGCAAAGCAGCACACACTTTATGAATCCATCTGTACATAGTTAAAATTAGGCAAAACTAGTTGAGACTTTTTTTTGAATAGAAAGCTGGAGATGGCTATGACGGGATCAAGGGGGACCCTGACATGTCAGTGCCGTTTTCTCACCTGGGTAGGAGTCACCTTGGTGCTGCTGATTGAGTGAAAATTCGTCCAGCTGTTCGTGGACACTTTATGCATTTTTCTGTATATGTGTAATGTTTCCATAAACAGTTTACTTGCTTTGAAATTTGACCGAAAGCTAATTTGATAAAGCACTTTGGTAAGTGCCTCTGAGTGGCTACTCTGTGACATTCAGAAACTAGGATCATCGCTGCCCTCTCCAAAGTGATCAGAAATATTAAAAAAGAATTTCTAGAAGCTGGAGTCAGGGATGCTGAAGCGTTCCATGGCGTGGGAAACTTACTCTGACGATGATCTTCAGCACTAAGGATGAAAAGGGAGGGTGTTCAAGGACACGAGGCTAAGAGCGGAAAGAGAGGAGTCTGACCCATCAGGCTCACAGGAGAATCATTCGTTGCTAGAAAAATCACCTTTATCTTCAGTTCACACAGACGGACCTTGGGAGAGAATCGTTCGAGACACCAATCCTTGTCTTTTTAGATCCTAAAAGAATTCTCTGAATATAACGAGTCCCAAAGTGCTAGTCACCTGTGTTTCAAGTGTCATACCCTGCTCTAGATATTATATAACCACGGACAGCTTTTTGTCAGCATTCGAAGCTCAGAGTACACATGTGCGCACACGACACAAAGAAAACACATTTATTATATCAAAGCCTTTATTACAGTCATTTCATGGGGCCCATTTCCTCTGTGAATCTCCAAACCAATTTCCTTGGGAGGCCATTGAAGATAATTCATCCTCATTTTCCATCCATTTTTCCCATTTCTTATTGAAGACCTTTAGCTTTCCGGAACAGAAGGCCCGGTTTCCCTGTGCACACGCTCCCCCTCATTTTCCCCTTTTGTTTGTTATATTTTCTTTTCAGGCTTTCTGAGGAGGAGCAAATTGTCTGAAATCTGTTGATGAATCATTTGTTCTCATTGTGTCCTTGCCCTCCAAAAGCCACCGCACACAATACGTTTCCAAATAATGCGCTTCCCCCGCACAGCCCAGGTGGCTGCACCGATTTGAAGAGATTCCCCCCTTCTGAAGCTCAAGTAGGCGGCGGCAGAAAAGAAGTTCTGGGTTTGGTGGCGGTGCTGAGGGGTGACTGAGGGGCGTCTGCTGTCTCTCATTGTATTCCTCATATTTTGATGTAAACAGTTGGCAATTATTCGATTGCAATGCATAGCACTTTCCAGGTGCCCATGGCTACCGTCGATTCCTTTAAGTTAGCATCTATGTAGAAATTCTGGGTCCTTCGCACCACGCAGGTTCACCAGGAATTCCTCATGGTCTTTGACACATCCCTAAAACACTCCCACAATAGGAGTATTGAAGAACTAACCCTGGACAAAATTCTGGAACAGGTGGGCTTTTCTCGAATTCCCCATCTCTGTTCCTTCACCCTTCAGACCATCTTGTTCTGCTCCATGTCCTTGAGAACTCAGGTCCCCGATAACTCCTCTCTGTCAGAAACTGAAGGTTGTGTCCCCCCAAAATCCACATGATGAAATCCTAAGGTGACGGTGTTTGGTGGCTGGACGTTTGGGAGGTGAATCTCATCCCCTGCCCTTATAAGAAGAGTCATGCGAGCTTGCCCTCACTCTCTTCTTCTCATGGGGGATACAGCAAGAAGGTGGCTGTCTGCAAACCATTAAGAGAGCCCTCACCAGACATCAGATCTTCCTCTACCTTTAACTTGGACTTCCAGCCTCTGGAACTGTGAGAAATAAATTTCTAGTGTTTGATGCCCTGATATGGTATTCTTTTACAGCAGTCCGAGCAGACTAAGACATCCTTCCTCTAAGGTGGTTATCATCCCAGAAATTTGGGAATGGAAAAGGCTCCATTTACTGGTTCATTGGTTGATTCATTTGTTTCACACATATTTATGACCTATCAGCTGTGTGCAGGCCCTGAGCTAGACTCTGGGAGTACAATGGTGAGCTATGTGAACACTGATTCTGGCCATAATCTAGGGAGAGAGACAGCCTTAGCAAACGGTCATAAGGAAGTGTGCAATTCCAGTGATTTCAAGTGATCTGAAGTAGCAGATAGATGACACCACCAAAGCATATTATTTTACTCATCAAACGCCCACAAGATACTTACCACATGCCGGGCAGTGTTTCAAGTGCTTTTCAAATACTAACAACCGGAGGAGGGAAGCATTACTATGACATTGATCCCATTTTACAGACGGGAAAACTGAAGCATGAGAAGTTAAGTAGCTGTGATTACACAGCTCAGGGGGCACAGTGGGTGCGTGGCAAAGGCAGATTCGGAGCCCACCTGCCCCAGCTCGGAATCCATGTCCTGAACACCTCGGCTCGCTGCAAAATATGGGAATATTTACCTACTTACAGGGGTCAGGGAGGGCTTTCCTGAGGAAGCGTTAATGAAGCTGAGATGAGAAAGAAGATGTTGAAAGTGTGTGCGGATGGGGGCTGGGGTGAGGTGCACTGGGAGAGGAAGAAAACCCCATGACTGGGCACCCCTCAAAAGCCAAAAACGAGTACTACCCTCTGTCAACTAACTGAAGCTCTACATAAATATTTCTGACCTACGAAAGAATCATTCAAAAGAGTGGAGACCCGAGAGCGCCAATGGTCCTTCCCCCTGCCCCCGGCCACCCCCCACTGCCTGCCTTCTGCCTCAAACTGGCTGTTCGGTGGCTTTCTCTCCTCGCCAGCTCGGCTGGGTGCAAACCTGAGAAATGACTGCTTTGACGACGGTGGCTCACCTTGCGGATTTTTTCCCCTTAGAAAAGAAATTGCTTATTGAAGCAGTAAGAGAACCATCTCAATATGCCAGAACACAAGAGTCCTGGCAGTTGGTTCCAGGGAAAATGCTTATTTCACAGATGGTTTCGTGACTCTTTTGGTCATTTGTATCGTCCTTATAATCACTAACAACTTAACTGGACAGTGGGTCAGCTCCTCAAAACAGGCCGAGCGCCACAGGGGCTGCCCTGGCCAACAGTGGAGGGTGGGATCTTGGAGGGATCCGCTCCATCCTTCCTCCTAGCCGCAGGCGGTTGCCAGCAACCCCGGGTGCTCCTTGGTTGGTAGATGCATCACTCCAGTCTCCGTCTCTGTCTTCACGTGACGCTCTCCTCCGTGTCCCTTCTCTTCTAAGGACACCAGTCATTGGATTCGTGTCCACACTACTCCAATATGACCTATTTATATCTGCAAAGACACTGTTTTCAAATAAGCTCACATTCTGAGGTCCTGGGTGGACACAAATTTGGGGGGGGCACAATTCGACCCAGTAGAGTTGTCAAAGAGCAAGTTATTTTCAGATCTGTTGACCAGACAAACATGGGTCTGGAAGAAAGTGAGAAACCCATGTGCTTTTAGGAATTGCTTCAGAGGAAGCCCAGTCTCGACCGCCTGGCTCATGTCTACCATCCACTTTGTCTTCTCAACACGCACTTCAGCTGGTTCCAGCAAATTGTCATCCTGATGAGATTGTCATCTAAGTGGCCTTGGCACACGTGAGCGCAGAGATCAAGGGGCAATCCCACTCGGAAATGAACCTTCCTAGAGAGCTGATCGTTAAAATGTTTTTTAAAAATTTAAACTCAGGATACTGGGAAGTACACAGGTTCAAAGTCCGTCAGAACCGGGTTAGAAACCATCTTCACCGTTCATTAGCGGCGTGAACGTGGACCGGCCAGTTAACCTCTCGCTCTCCCAGTCTCCCTGTCTGTAAAACAGCAGCAACAAGACCTCCCTGGTCTCCCTTCTCCAGGGTTACCCTGAGAATTAACGAAGAGGACGTGCAAACTGCCAGCCCGAGTAACAGTCACGTAGATGACTCTCGATGAGCGGTGGCATTACTATTCTTGGAGCTTCTGCTTTGACAGTCACCTGGGCACTCTGGCCGGATCAGTCCACAGGAGACTCAGCAGCCTTTTGTACCAGCATCAACCTGCACGTCTCAACAAGGGATGGGGTCAGCCTGCCGAACACTTCCCGTGGGTGGTTTCCATCGCAGTGTCCCCGGGTGTAGGATGTCACAGCCCCGGCACACAGAGTTCACGGGAAGGCTGCTGCTCCCATGGCTGTGACGTTTTACCAGAAGGAAAAAGAAGAGGAGATGCAATGCGCCCTCCTCATGTGCTGCGCACCCTTTGCCCAAGTGTGAATCAGACTCCTCGACACACACCTGCCCGGTGGGCCATAAACTCAGAGAGGACAGGACAGGGGTGTGTCTGTCCTATCTCATTCTTCAGCATGCACTTGGTGCTTGAAATAGTGCCGTGCACAGGGTAGGGTCTGAACAAGAATAAGGAATAATAATGATGACGATACCTGTTATCATGTTGTGTCTACCACGTGCTACTCCCCGTCCTTAAATATGATCACACCTAGTGCTCACAGCAGCCTAGCCAGGATCCTGTTCTCACACTAGGAAACTGAGGCACGAAGAGTTTAAGTAACTTGCCCACTATGAGACCCTCTCCTGCTTCCTCGCTCCCTGTTGGAGTCGCTGCTGCTCATGCCTTGCCTGAGACCCCTGACTTCGCCTGAGAGGAGAAGCAGAGCCCTGCAAGGAAGACCCAGGACTGCACCGCCTGGGGGTGCGGGAGGGTAGAGAGAGAGAGGCAGAGTCGGAGAAAGAGAGGAAAGAGGGGAATGATAAAGAGAAAGGGGAGGAAGAAATGTGTTCAGCATCGCCAAGGAAGCGTGTCCTTGGCTCCAAGAAACAGTTTCCTGGCAGCTGTTGCATAAGGAGTCAAGAACAGCGGCCAATCCGCTCCTCGGGACGCGGGTGGACACCTCACTGATGCCACTGACACCTCCGAGGGCATCAGCTGGGCGCTGAGACCTCTTTCCAGGGAACTCGGACTCCTGTCCTGGACCGGGTATGGTTAAGCATCAAGGGACGCGGTACATGTCCCAGAAAGGCACAACTTCTGGCTCCAAAATAACTATAATAATACTAACAATAACAACTAATTATAATGAGAGACAAATAATTATAGAAAATTAACCTGGGAGGACAAGTGGAAGAAATAAGCACCGGAATTTCATGTTTAAAAAAATGCATGCACGCAACCTGTCCAGCACAGCGTGAGCACACACCTAGACGTTGTTAGAAGCCATCCAGACAGTTAAGATGCAGTTCCTGGAATACTCTGGCACCCATCCTTTGCCTTTGTTTTGAGCATCCTTCCTGGCAGCCACCACCCCACCTCCTCATTCTCAGAGTTTCCTTCTCTTCTCACTGAAGTTTCTTTCTGCAAATACTCTTGAGGTCACTTAATCAGAAGAAAGCAATGAACACTTCTCCCAAAATATAACACATGCAAAATTTTGCAAATAATTTCATGAAATTTATAGATTCCCTTAATTCCCATTTATATATTCTCCTGGGGTCTGTGGGCCCCCCCAAAAAACAATTCTACAGGTGGCATTATATAAATAAAATGTCAAGGATGAACACAAGCGCAAACTACAAGAAGGGTTATTGGGTTATTCTGCCAACATCATATAAAACTCTTCTAGAACTTGGCCCAAAAATCTTAACTCCCATGCACCCGACATTCTTGAGTTTGACAGTTAGAGTGATCAAGGACAATCTATTTGCTCCTTAGGGAAGAGGCAAATTATTTACTGGGTGCCTCTTAAATCCAAATCCTGGTCTAGGGACCTTTCTGTTGGTTGTTTATTCCCACTGTCTGTTGGAAAATGGTTCAAAGGAGCACGACATAGGGGCAGAAACCTCTGGAATGTCACGCAGTCTGTGTCTACAGCAGCCAGAGACCCAGCTCTGCATACTGAGGCCAAGCAACCTACCCACGTAGACCCCGGCCGTAGTTTGCACTAGACAGTCCTCTAATTCAGCAACTTCGGTTCTGTCAAAGACTATAATTTCACTGTTTCCCTAATCCCTACAAAATTAATCCAGACATCCCCGTACTTCCCTGTGGATCTACCCTCTCGAGTACCTACAAGCCTGTGAAGGCTTCTGCCACTAAGCAGACCTACGCCACCTTCCCACTGGTCTCCACAGCTTCCCAACCTGAGGCTTTGGTCTGCAACTGGTGCTAATCATATTTCGCTTTTTGGGGTGAAGAGCTCTGGCAAAATGACCAGCCCCTGGCAGGTGCCTTCCTCTTTCTTGGCCTCGTTTTCAACTTGTGGTGAGTCCTTGCTACTCGTGATGCGCTTTATGGTTTCCCGAGACTTTCCCCGCACCCCAGCTAAGCAATCGCACCTAATTCCACTTCCCTTACACCTCCACATATGCACTCAAATACATGCACACTACTAAGCATACAGCATCAACTTATTAACAAAAGGATAGCAATACACTAATGCATTTCTCTACCTCCAATCTTTAATATAATAATTCTGCTAATCCTTGAGATCAGTGCTGACCGACCACGTGTTTGACTTGATGGAGTTTCTGGTTGATTTTCAGTCAACAGGCAGTCTTTCTGGCTGACTGCCCTTTCCTTAAATATCATATTATTGTCCTTGTCATGGTGATTATCGTCTAAGATGACTCTGCTAACGGCACAAAATATTAATAGAAGAGTTTTGGCTGATTGGTGTGGTGGTTGGCTGGTTGGTTGACTTTAGCTACTGAACCATGAGAAATGTCCCGGCGATCCTGCCACGAATCAGGATTGTTCATTGTAAAGTACCTGCCGGGGGTGGCCACACGGAGCGGCTCCTTCCCTTGCGCTGTGTTCCCAGAAGAAGTCCACCAGTGACTGCCCTGCACTGGCCTCTGCTTTCCTTGCTGTTTTCATTGGAGTCAAATGACTTAAAATCCTTCTCTGGTTGCTTAAGTAAAATTGTGGCCATGTCCAGAACCCCCCATAAACCCGGACGTGGCACTGTCCTCAGAGCTCAGACAACAGCAAGCAAAGAAAAAAAAAGCAACAAGAAAGAAATAATATCTCCAATATCCTTGGCCATAAAGTAAACTTACATAGCAGCCAGTAATACCAATTGAAATGGCAAAAATGACAAGAAAGTCATTTTTTTTTACTCACGGTCTGAATTCTAAATCCAGCATTTCCTTTGGTTCTTGATAAATTGTTCCTAAAGTACAATATTTTCTCCAAACTTAGCTGCAGAGGTGGAGGGGAAACAAACCCTTGGATTTGTTTTAGGAGCTAAATTGCATCCTAAGACTGGTATATTTTACCCTCGTGCTTCGGATGAAGCCACCTCTGTGTTTTGTGCTCCCCTTCGAGCTACTGCACAACCTGTAATGAATCACTTGTTCATACGGTTTCCTCGATCTGTACATTGAACATCGGGTCAAGTGAAATATTTCTTACTCTCAGGGGCACCAGGGGTCTGGCAGAAGGACGGTGAGTAAACTAAAAGGTGTGAGTGCCACCAAACGAAGCATCTGTAATTCCTGCCCCTCGTCCAGGCTACCAAATCAGTAATGCCATTTTAAGGAGGATCAACCTGCTTTCTATCCCACCCCTCAGAAATGAAAAGAGCAAAGTAAAGTACAACATTAAAATTCGAGTATTCTGCTGGGAGAAGTTTCAGGTGCTAGCAGGAGCCGGGCTGTTAAGTCTACAGCACCTCGCTGCCTGCGGGGGCAGATGGCACTTACTGTGTCAGTTCGGGCTGCAGTAATCCCAGGCGGAACGTATCGTCAGGAAGACATTTGACGTCGTATTTTTCATGGCCGAGAATGAGTTCTTACAGCACTGATGGTGTCAGTGGGAGCTGAAGCCATTGTGGTCTGAACATAACATGAGCACAAATGGATCATCAGCTTCTGGGCTATAAAGAAAATGGAGAAAGTCTTGTAAGCACAACAGATTGCTTGAAAAACTAAAATAAAGATACATCTGCGTTTCTCAGGTTTTACGAAGCCCTATAGCAAAGTTACAAACCACCGATGTACAATCATGCGTCGCTTAACGTGGAGGATGGATTCTGAGAAATGCGTCCTTAGGCTGTCTTGGTGGGCGCATCACAGAGTGGACTTACGCAAACCTAGATGGTACAGTGCACACCCAGGCTGTACGGCGTAGCCTGTCGCTGCCAGGCCGCAAACCTGTACAGCCTGCGACAGTGCTGGATTCTGTAGGCAACTGTAACACGGTGGTATGTACTTGTGCATCCAAATCTATGTACACGTAGAAAAGGTGCAGTAAAAATATGGCATAAAAGATAATAATTGGGCAGGGAGCCAAGGTTCACGCCTGTAATCCTAGCACTCTGGGAGGCTGAGGAGGGAGGATCGCTTGAGCTCAGGAGTTTGAGACCAGCCTGAGCAAGGGCAAGACCCTGTCTCCACTAAAAATAGAAAAAAACTAGCCAGGTGTGGTGGTAAGCACCTGTAGTCCCAGTTACTTGGGAGGCTAAGGCAGGAGGATTGCTTGAGCCCAGGACTGTGAGGTTGCAGTGAGCTACGATGATGCCATTGCGTTCTAGCCTGGGTGATAGAGTGAGACTCTGTCTGGAAAGAATATGGTGCACCTGTATAGGGCACTTGCCATGAACAGAGCTTGCAGGATTGGAAGTTGCCCTGGTGGGTGAGTGGTGAGTGGATGTGAAGGCCCAGGACATTACAGTTCTATACACCTGGCGGGACAACATGTTTGCTCACACAGCATCCCCACAAACACATGAGTAATATGTTGCACTATGACGTTAAGACGGCAACGATGTCCCTCAGCAATAGGAATTTTTCAGTTCCATCACAATCTTATGGGACCCCCATCGTATATGTCATCCATCATTGACCAAAATGTCCTTATTCAGTGCACGACCGTACAAACTTTCAGTGGCTGAATCCAAACCGAGGCTTTCTCAACCTCACTGTATGTGACCTCATAAAACAACAGACTTTCTTTTGTTCCTGAGCGATATCGGCTCTTGCAGTGTTGGGAAAATATACAATATCTTTGAAAATCCATATGTAGGGAGACAGACATTGTATGGTCAGGAGAACACGACCGATGAACCAGCACTCCAAGAACAAATCTGCTCTGTCGTTTATTCCAGAACTCACCCGACATCTCTGCACTTTAAGACACTTAGCGCGTCTGAACTTCCCTTGCATAGTTCTAAATAAGGTCAAGTTCAGCCATTTTAAAACACACAGACCCAACACGTGACACCGAATAAGATAAAAAGATCATTATCTGTATGTTTAACTTTTAATCTAGACCTTCTAGCATCAAAGTGGATTAAACCTAGTTTACCAAGGACCCCGCCAAAATTCCAGAATTTCCTGGGTGATAATAATCATTAATAATATAGACATTTGTCTAATGAGATTAACTATAAATTCTATATTTGAAAGAACATTTTGTCAATGAATATATTTTATTCATTTTTCAATGTCTTGAGGATTTTTCATGCATGTATTTCAGGTTTTTTCTCAAACATTCAGAACAGAGAAAGTTATCGCCACGAAATAGGTTCCTGCTGTTTCATAAATACCACAGTGAGAATGAACAACTTGTCGAAAAGTTATTAATGAGAATTGCTTTATGAATGCAGTTCAGTTTGACAACCCTTTCATAGTGAAAGTGAGTCTGAAGAAAAATGAACTGTTTTTCAACCATTATTTTTATTTTTCTTCACTTATAATTTTTGAGTGTTGTAATTTGCTTATTGGTCCATGTCATACATAGATTTAGAGATGGATGAAGGAGGTTGAAGATATTCTACCTGGTGAAAGTCTAAGAGTTTAGAAACACAGGCGAGAGATTCTGAATTCTCAGGACTAGTATGCGGGAAAAGATCTTAGGTCCCCAAACTCTACTGAAAGATACGTCAAAAAGCCTGTAACCCAGTGGTTCTCCACCCTGGCTGTGCGTGAGAATTATCTAGAGAACTTTAAAAATACTGATGTCCTGCTGGGCCTGGTGGCTCAATCCTCTAATCCTGGCACTTTGGGAGGCCAAGGTGGGAGGATCGCTTGACCCTAGGAGTTCAAGGCTACAGTGAGCTATGATCATGCCACTGCATGCCAGCCTGGGCCATAGAGCAAGACCCTGTCTCAAAAACCAAATAATAATAAATAAAAATAGATAAAAATACTGATACCCAGTATTAATGCCCAGACTAACTAAATCAGATTTTCCCATTGACTAGACAGCCCAAAGTGGTCATTTGAGAAATTCACGAGAATCATTGTTCAAAGTTCTTTCTTATCACCCGTAACGTCCTATCTGCAACTGGAGTGGATTGAAGAGCATCCTCCCACACTGTAGGTCTACCCAGGACCTCGGAGCATGACCTTATTTAGAAACAGGGTGTTTGCAGATGACACTTTGCAGGGTCTTTGCAATCCAGCTCATTGCAAACATGGGCTGGATTTTTTCTGGGTATGGAACTATTCTGAGATCCCATCCTTGTGAGAATCCAAAATTACGGTGGGCATCGAACCCCCGACTCAAACCTTCCACCTTCTGTGGTGTCCTTAATACCACCCCTAACCCTGCAAGACGGCGGGCTCCAGGCTTCTCCCAGCACGACTTTAGATTATTTCCCAGGTGAGCAAAAGAGAAGAAGACGGTCGTCAATCGATCTGACGTGCCCTGCAATGGCGACCACTTGACTCACTCTCTACCACTTGCTCCACTGTTAATCTACGAAAGAACAACTGGCTTTCTCTTAGAATACCCAGTAACAAGTGCCTAGGGTAAAGATCAATACCACGCTGTCTTGCTAAAAGATTGAATTAAACTATTAGTTGTTGAGACAGAACGTAGAAAAGGAAGAACGAAGGATTAGCTAGAAATTTCCCTGGAGTCATTTATTTCTCAAATCCAGTACACTTTTATATAAATGAAACAATATTTTGCAAAAATGTTCTTACAATTTGTGATACACTCTGATATTTTATAATCTCTCTTTCTTGTTTAATCTTGATATTGATGCACTAAATTGATTTCATGTCCTATGAATGTGTCACAACTCTCAGTTTAAGAAACTCATTAGGGAAATTTTTTTCCTTTTTTTTTTGAGACAGAGTCTCACTCTGTTGCCCTAGCTAGAGTGCAGTGGCATCACTGTAGTTCACTGAACCTCAAACTCCTGGGCTCGAGCAATCCTCCTGCCTCAGCCTCCCGAGCAGCTGGGACTACAGGCACATGCCTCGATGCCCGGCTAATCTTTCTATTTTTAGTAGAGACGCTCTTGCTCAGGCTGATCTCAAACTCCTGACCTCAAGTGATCTGCCTCGGCCTCCCAGAGTGCTGGGATTACAGGCATGAGCCACCACACCTGGCCTGATTGGGGAAATTTGATTATGGACTGGGCATGATAACAAAGTTGATATTTTTGTGTTAGCTGTAACAACAGCACTGCAGTTCTCTAAGAAAATGTCCTTATTTCTTAGAGAGTTCATGAAAAGCAAACTTGGAGCTCCTGGCAGCTCACTTCTTTCCTGGTCTCCGTGGGTTAACCAGCCTGGATCACCGGCCTGGGCCCGTCTGCAATGAGGCAGCAAGGTCTTGGACTGATGTCCACATTCCTGCCAAGGAAGGTTGGTCCCAGGCCCTTGTTTGAGGATCTTGGCCCTTGGTGTGCCTGGAGTTATTCCTGGGCCTTGAGATGTTCTGATATATTTCTTGCTGTTTAGAGAAACTAGGTGTGCGTCCCCATTGCCTCCTGGGCTGGAACCCCCAAGTAACACACATACAGGGCCCTCTGTGCTAGAGCTCTGGCCACCACACACCTCGGACATCAACGCCTGGCTTATGCCACGGGATGGGGTGCGGGGGACTTGCCGGGCCCTCTGCTACTTCTCTGCTTGTAAGTTAACACTCAAACGCTGTTGGCAGAACTGCAAACTAGTGCAATCCCTAGGAAAATCGTACAGAGATTCCTCAAAGAACTAAAGTAGACCTATCATTTGATCCAGCAATCCCACTATTGGGTATTTACCCAAAGGAAAAAAAAAGTCATTTTTTAAAAGACACTTGCACTAAAATGTTTATTCGCAGCACAATTCACAATTGCAAAGATCTTGAGTCAACCCAAGTGCCCATCAATTCATGAGTGGATTAATAAAATGTGGTATATGTACACCATGGAATACTACTCAGCCACAAAAAAGGAATAATACTTTTTGCAACAATCTGGATGGAACTGGAGACCATCCTCCTAAGTGAAGTATTGCAAGAATGGAACAACAAACACCACGTGTACTCACTATTATACTGGAAATAACCGATCAGCACTCATGTGCACAGATGAAAGTAAAACTCAACGGAAATCATGCAGGTGGGAGCGGGGAGGAAGGGATGCATGAAATCACACGTAACAGGTACAATGCACACTATCTGGGTGATGGGCACACTTATAACTTTGACGCAAGCAGTACAAAAGCAATCCATGTAACCAAAACATTTGTACCCCCATGCTATTCTGAAATAAAGGAAAAAAAAAAAGAAAAAAAGAAAGAAGAAAAGAAAGAAAAAAAGAAAAAAAAAGAGATAAAATCTTCAGGGCAAACAAAAAAAAACAATTAAAAGAAAAAAAAAAACCCTAAAGTACCTCCAGATGTGATACATAGTAACATAACTCATACATAAAAATGTAAATAAGAAAGTTATTTATTAATTGACAATGAAAGATAAGTATTGAAATATTTTACCCACTTGTGTTGACTGGATTTCTGGATTGCAGGAAGAGCGTTTTCCACCACCGTGTGATGATGGTTATGTTGTCAAAGCAAACTTTCTATCCATTAGGTAATGGGAAGTGTCCCATGAAACTCACGAGGAGGCGGCCCCACGGCCTCAGCCGGGAGGACAGGCAACGACAGGAGACCATCATTCGCCACCTTTCTAATCACGTAAGAGTTTGCCGCGCTTGGTTTCTTTGTAGCCCCCAAAGTGCATTATTTTCCTCTGTATTATTCAATTAGCTCTTACATTATCCTATTTTTCTGAGGAATGAACACTGATTTTTAACGCATGTGCAGTAAAAATATTAAATATACATATACTCACGCTGTGACTTTGGGCTGTTTTTTTTTTCTTTCAGAAATAACACAAAATAATAAATAATTCATTCCACTGAGGAGCTAGCTATAAACACAGCACTAAATTTTCTGATTTTTAAGTTCAACCACATGTGAATATTTGGTGACAATGAATTATTAAAGGGGTCTTGGTCAGGAAAATGTCAGTTGCTTCTTTCCTGAAGTGGCATTGTTTCTGTTTCAAATAGGAGTGTTCAAAAAACAGCTGGCAGTACAGTGAGAGTTAGGAAAAACATCATTTAACTTTGTTAATGCCAAACGTTTCCTAAAGTTCAAGGGATTGATTTCTAAATGGCTATCTAAGCAGAAGTATCCAAAAGTTTGTAAGAATAAAATAATCACAGCAAGTGGAAAAGGAACTTAGAGATGTATAGAGGAGTTCAGCGGGAAGATTTATTTCTGAAACAATTTGCTACTAAAGGTAAGGACCAATAAAAAATTTATCACTGTTATCACAGGCTAGAACGCTAACATAGCATTAAGGAGGGTTATAAATTTACTTTCCTAAAGATCTTAGAGGAAATTCACCATCGACCTGATTCAACCCATCGAAGGTTATTATTTAATAGTAGCATTTTATTCAACTCATGTATTCATTGTGCAAATTACAAAAAACATGGGGCATGATGCCTGCCCTGGTGGAGTGTGACGTCTATCTGGGAAAAAGCCTCTGTACCCACAGGCCATCGCTGAAAAATCAAGTAAGGGCTGCACGGCGTGTCTGGAATATAGGTATAATATGAGTTCAGAGAAGAGAAAAAACATTGTAGGCAGGAGTGATCCAGGAAGATATATAGCCCTGAAGCTACTGGGGAAAAAAATGGAGCAATTTTTTCCCCTTAATTGTTAAAAAAAAAAAAAAAGACACACACACAACATAAAATTAGCCCTCTTAATCATTTTTAAGCGTGCAGTACTGTGGTGTCAAGTGTATGTACCTTGCACAACAGATCTCCAGAGCTTTTTCAACCTGCAAAACTGAAGGCATCTCTCTGTACTGCCAAGACCCCACCATTCCTCCCTCCACTCTATGTCTTCCAAAAGCATATGACATTTCTCGTTTTCTGCTGCACCTATTAAGGATCTCCTTTTCCCTATGAATCGATACCATTATCACTTCCATCTTTGTAGGGGAAGATTGGGCCAAGAGAACACATGCAACCAGTCCTACACGTCCACGCAGACCCCTCCCAGACCACTAGAAATGTCTGAATACGAGATCATTGTTCTGCTTGGGGTTAGTGGTGACCATAATAGAAAACGCATCAAGAGTTATCTTGAACTAATAAATTAAAAAGAAAGACATCACTGCTTTTTAGGACAATCTGATAAGACAAGACCAGAGCTGTTTGAGTGTGATTACGGCTGCGCATGCTATGCCCCTCTGCGGTACGGAGAGATGCCTGCAGTTTTGGCAAAAGTAGGGATGCACTTTTGAGAAGGGACACATTTTTCCTTACAGAACTGTGAAGAAGTATAGTTCTAAGAGGGAAGCACATGGCTGAAAACAGACTTGTTTCACAGCTGCGCAAAGTGCCATCGGACACCTGCTCCATGTTGCTCACCCTGTCCCTGGCAGCCAAGTAACCACCAGTCCCCTCTGTGCAGCAGGAAACAAGAGAGCTACTTCTGAATAAATTGAACCTAAGATGCTCTGGATTTGGGGGGTTTAGGCAGAGAAGACAGCAGCGTGAGATGCAAGGCTGAAAAGAGAGGATTAAGTGAAAACTCCACCCTGAACTTCAGGACTCCAGCCTGGGTCTGTCCTATTGGCCCCAGACACCAGATTCCTCCACTATGTGCATGAAAATAAATTTTAGTTTTGAAATGGTATAAGAGTGATTATCTCCTGCAATTAGGCCATGCTGTATCTATTACAGTGTCAATTATTATTAATAATTTATTCATAACCCAAGTGCATTTAGAATAGATTCATTAGAACATTATAGGTTCGATTAGTAAGTCAAGTATGATAATTTACTCTTGGAATTAAAAATAATCCCATAATACATATCACCTGGCAGTGCTGTCTTCTGAATAACAATTTAGAAGAAGTAGACTCTTCCTCCCAGCATAATACGCTAGAGTTTCTGTGCAGTCACTTGGATCAAACAATGTTTCCCCATGATTTCTCTGTTTTCACACCCATTTGTCTTCTAGGGCTAGCGTTCGTTTGTTTGCTAATTTGTTTTTTTCCTCCATAGAGTTTTGGTAAGTGTCAGCTGAGTTTGGCAGCAATATTGACGTCTCTGCTTGTACGAGTGCGACTGCTCTGGGAGCTTTACCGGGAGCCAAATGACTGTTAGTTGATTAGGATTCATTACCCTCTATGACTTCCATTTCTCTACATAATAGCACTGTGATTACTTTCTAAACACTCTCAGGTTTGTAGTCTGATATTTTTAATTCTTCACCAATTCCCCTATGAAGACTAATTACTGCATTACCATCTGACCATCAGAGCCTATTTCCATCTGACTATCGGATACTATTTCCAGCCAAGGACTTCGCTGATCAGAGTGGAGTGACCAGACCAAAGTCCGGTTAGGTTTGTTGCTGGGACTGCCCGGCTAGGCAGCTGGAGGGCACAGATGCCCTCCAAATCTAGACCCCAAAACTAGCACAAAGGCACTTATCAACAGCGACGAGATCTCACCCACCATATCATGCTATATTGACTTTACTAATCCCGGAGTTTAACAAGTGTTGACCTACCTGATAACAGCTTCCCTGCCCAGAGCGTGGAGGAAATGATGCCAGCTGACTCACAACCACCACACTAAGAATCCGCAGGCAGCCTCAACTTCTAAGAGTAGTGCCCAAGAGGCTACGGGGTGGAAAGGACTAATTCCATGAAAAATGTCAAGGACAAAGAAAAAAAGGCATATTTTATTAAAAAAATAAATGTTGAAGAATAAAAGGGAGCAGAAATACACGGGCCCAGTGCTTAAGAAAATTATGTAATGTCAACAAGTGACAAAGAGAATGACTCAACTCCTAATTTCTTGGTGTTCACATAAGAAAACAGGCAAGCACTGTTCGAAAGAGGAGAAGCTCCAACACAGAAGGAAGTATGCACGCTACGCTTTCACAGAATTCGGGTCACCACGCATGCGTCATGAAGAGCAGAAGTTAGGAAATAAGCGTGTAGATTTGGTCTTGGAAGTGTTGCCATAATTAATGAGAGAATGGGAGAGGAATAAAAGATAGATGGCAGACGAATGCTATCGTAGCCACGAGAAAAGAAGCAAAGGTGAACTTCGGGAAAGGCAAAGGGGTCAGTCTGGTGTGCTCTAAAGGAACCCTAGAATAGAGCTTCCAGCAGGTGATGTGGGAGATTGCTAATTAATGCAAGAGGGTTAGGAATGAGTTATAAAAGGGATGTCAAAAGCCTGATGTATCTCAGTTTCCTGGAGGCATTCGATGAAGGCTCTTGTTCTATCTTTGTTAACAAGGTTGAGGAGCGAACACTGGCTGATCGCAGCGTGGACAGCCTTGAAGCTACTGAGCAAACGCACGTGCTCAAGGAGTTTGACCGATGGAAGGAAACCTTTCAAGAGGCAGCTCATGGCGCAGAAAACAATCGTGATGAGCAGCTTGGGTTTTGGATGTGGGCCTGGAGTCGCCAGCTGGGTGGCGAGTGGGTGGCACGTTATTTGACCACACTCTCTGGCCTCAACATCCTGATCCGTGTATAAATGGTCATGAGAGTGATGCCGGCATCGTGGGTTGGGACGAGACAAGACGGTACCTGGGAGGGTTCACGCAGGCCGGGTACGCTCGGTCGTGAGCACCCACCAGAGCTCATCTCACGAGGTCTGTATCCTTGTGGGTTTAAAGAAAATGGGCTTGCTTGTCTCATGATTTCATTTCTTTACCTGGGAGGAATCTAGAGCTAAGAAGGCTTGTCCTCCAACAGCTCCACCCCAGCGTGACCTCCGCGCTAGAGACACACACCCCAGACAGACTCTGTGATTCAAAGGTGCTTCTCCCGCTCTGCTGAGTATTTTGACAGCATTTTCTTTTCTTAATGAAGATGAATACACAACTTAATTTTTAAAATGCTTTTATTGTGGTAATAAAAAGCCACATAGCATAAAATTTACCATCTTAACCATGTTTAAATGTCTAGTTTAGTAGTGTTTAGTATATCCACGTTGTTGTGAAACAGATTCCCAGAAGTAAGATCATCAGGCATTGGATTCTCACAGGGAGTGTGCAACCTGGATCCCTCGTGTGTGCAGTCTGCAGTGGGGTTCATGCTCCTGTGAGGGTCCGATGCCGCTGATCTGACGGGGGCCGGAGCTCAGGCAGTGATGCGGGCGATGGGGCGTGTCTGTGGGTGCAGGTGGGGCTCACTCCCTCCCCCGCCGCTCATCTCCTGCTGTGCGGACCAGTTCCTGGTGGGCCTTGGACCAGTGCTGGTGAATGGCCCAGGGGTTGGGGACCCCAGTCTTAAACAAGTCCCCATCCCCACCCCCAGCCCCTGAAACCAACATTCTACTTTCTGTCCCTATAAATTTGACTACTTAGGAACCTCGTATACGTGGAATCATACAGTATGTGTCCTTTTGTGGTTTATAACGACCACAAGGTTAATCCATGTTGTGGCATGTGACGTGATTTCTTCTTTCTTAACATTGCATGATATTCCACTGTATGTGATACCACATTTTCTTTATCCGTTTATCTGTCGGTAAACACTTGGGCGGCTTCCACCTTTTGGCTGTTGTGAATAACGCCGCTATGAACATGGGTCTGCAAATATCTCTTCGAGACCCTGCTTTCCGTTCTTTTGAGCATATGCTAAGAAGTGAAATCGCTGGATTATATGCTGTAATTCTATTTTTAAATTTTTAAGGAACCACCACACCATACACACCACATTGTGTTTATCCATTCGTTCACTGACGGACATTCGGATTGCAACTTGCTTCCCAAGCTTTTATATCTGTTTTCATTTTATCCGTAAAACAGGTGTGGCATCTGCAGGAATGTTTGCAGGGCCATATGCTGAGCATAAAGCTCTGTGCCCAGCATGTCAGCAAAGCAGCATCACAGTGTCTTGGGAGCAGACAACAAGGGAAGAGATCCAGCCCTGGAAGTTTTAACAAGTGCCTTAAAATTTTCCCCATTCCTCAAACAGTGCAGAGGACTTCACAGCTGTGTCCTGGATTTGGACCCTACATTCCCAGCACAGAATTTTCCTCTGGGACCATTTCAGCCTGTAGCAGCCCTGCAGCTGGGGAGAGAAGCATCCAGTGACACCCAGATGGCACGAAGGACATTCTCATTCTGCATCTGAAAGTCTGAGCTTACGGTTGTCACTAAACTAGTAGAAGGTGCTGGAATTACTCTGGCTTTGCTCTTACAAATCATCACGGAAGGATGGGGCCACCTCCACCCCTGCAAAGGTACAGGGAGGGGACCTGTTCAGAAGGGAAAGTTAAATACTCCTCGAGAGGACCCCTTCCGGGACTGGAAGTTCGGGCTTGGCAGCTGCAGGTAGAGATTTCCGCGTGTTGGGTAGGTCCTGCCTAACTAACCGCCATCTCCACATTCTTCTTCCCGCGCCCGGTGAAGAGCAGTTCCAGCCTGGAACGCCCCGCCAGCGAGCTTCCCGAATCCCACAGGCAAGGGAATTCCCCGTGTGGCAGAGCTTCCTGGGGGGACACCACAGGCCTGGGGCGGCTCTAGACTTCTCTCCCGAGCTTTTGCCTGCTCCAGGATAAGCCCGAAGTGCTCCAAGCATGTAAGAGAGTATCGCACTGGACTCAACTCCGAAGTAAACAAAAACCAAGGAAGAAGTGAACCAGATCTCTTGAACAACACACCTAACTCAAAGCTTGAGGGTGGGCTGTGGGGAGAAGACACGGAGGAAAAGAAGCAAGAAAAGTGATGCAAATTGGGACCCAACCCTGGATGCAGCCAGGAATCACACCAGCAGGTGGCCTGGGCTCGAGTCCCAGCTCCCCACCCAGCCTTGTTATCTGGGCAGGCTACTTGCTTCGTCTGCCTCCATTCCGCAATCTGTGAAATGGGCGTGAAAATCCATGTTAAGTACTAAACAGCGCCTGGTACAGAGTAAATGCTCAAACTGTGTTTGCAATGACTCTACTTGAAACCCCCCACGGCAGTTCCAGCAGTGCCATCCCTGTCCCTTCCTCTCCTCCCTGCGGGAGCCAGAGCCCCACATCTCTCCTCCACCAAAACCAGTTCTCAGGAGACAAATGGGGTGTCGGTCATTTCTATAGACTATGAATTTGTCACAGGCGGTGTTTGCGTTTGAAAGCCTCATCAGTAATTGTCAAATACGATGCCATAGGACATCAGTGCGCACAGAGGGAATCATTTTAGGAGGGGAAGAGATTGCTTCCCGGAGAGTCTGCAAACTCAAAGCTGCAGGCAGTGCGGACAGTCAGCCCCCACCTCTGCCAGGGACCAACGCCAGCTGGGAGCAGAAATGTGGCTGCTGTCTCTTGTGGCTACTGTCCGTGCCGGGTCCACATCGCTGGTCCTCACAGGCCCTGAGAAGAGCCGGGTCTCGAATCAGCAACTGTCAGTGCCCTGGAGCCAAAGTCTGCGGAGGAGCCGCTGCGACACCCTCTCAAACAGAGCAATGATGTTCAGTGTGTACTAAACGGTGGGCCAGTGGGAAGGGTTTCTTTTAAGAAATTCTCTGAGTTTGCTTTTTATTCAATGGCTTAATAATTAATTAGAGGAAGGAAAGCTACGTTTAAAGGAAGTGGATGGAAAATCGATGAGTAAGCGGACATCACCGATTGTGGGAATAAAATCGGGCTCGGCAGCCTGGGCTGCGAGAAGCTGAGCTGCAGACACAGCCCACCCTGTCCTGCTCCCTCCTGCTGCCCCCGGGGCGCAGGGATGGAGATCGGCCAAAGGCTGCGGCAGCCCCCCATTATCACACACCTGGGCAAAGGCCCCACCCACAAATTAAAAAAAATTTTTCAAAAATAAAAATCAAAAGACAGACGTATTTTGGGTGAGCAGCGGTATCTTTGTCTTCAAAAATAAAGAAACAGCGATGCTATTTCCCCAGCTTCTCAATTCCTCTACTCTTTCAAATGTTAACGCAAATGGAAAACGGCAAAGCTCAAGAAACACACACTAGTTAGAGAAATATTTCCCGCTACTTCTGGCGAGCACATTTAGGATGCGCCTGACACCACCCTCCAAATGTTGACTTTATGTTTCAGTGAATATCAGGGTTTATTGTCCCTCGAGGTAAATATTGACCTCCGCATTGCCACAGTCAATATTTACTGTGCTTCTCACTCCGATAAATCTCCCTGTTCACCCAAATGAGAATTCAGACTGCTGCAGCTAAACTAGCGATAAGGAAGGAAAACTTAGAGAGGAGGGTGTCCACAAACGGCGCATCCCCACCCCGCGCTTCCTGCAAAGGGGGGCCTGGCTGGCAGACAGATCCCGGAAAACTGCTAAGTGAGCGTGGTTTGCGTTTGGCGTTGCCCACTTCCTTCTTCAAGTTGTAACTTCTCCTACGTCCCAGCTAACCCAATTCCTTATGTCCAGTGAAATTCGGTCCAGGAGAACCATCTCTACTCCGGATAGCTCCGTTCACGCCTCCCATCAACCACCATTCAGCATCTGTCAGCTCGGTCTGTTAGAAAGGACTTGAACTAGGTTTGCTAATTACAGCTAATGGCTGTGGCTTAGCGGAAGTCCCCTGGCCATATCGCTGCCGAAGGAAACCATTCTTAACTGTGGGATTCTGCATGATACGGGCACATTCCCATGAGCTGTTCTAAGAAGGACCCATGTGCTGAACTCTGTTCTATGAATCGAATTCCAAAGAGCCCCAGATATTTCTTTGGACTCTAGCTAATGCTCTAAACTCTGCTAAGTGGGAGAGGAACTTAGACATTCCCGAATAAATCCCTAAGATTCTACATGCATCTTCTCTTATGAAGCTAAGGGGTTGATGAGCTGGTCCCCAGCTTCCATGTCCAGAATTGGAAAGTAGGTACGTGGAAACATGCAATGCACTTTTAAAAATGCTTGTGGAGTAGAAAACGTATACAAAATCCACTGGTTTGGGGACTATTTGTAGTTATCTAGATGGAGGTTGATAGAATGGTGGTATAATGGCCTCTAAATACTCCCACCAGGAAGTAGAATAGAATTGTCTCAACCCATACTGGATTGTGCTTCGATCCGAGAATCAATTTAATAGCCCAAAAATTTTGCTTAGAAGTTTTTCTAAAATGAGGTTCATTTGAACTTTGGTTTTTAGTCTGAATATGTACACTTGCCCATCAAAGAAGTATTCCTAGACTTCATTTTTTTCTTAATTATTGTTTGTTCTGTGTTTATTTCTCTTCCCTAAACCCACATACACAATAAGAAAATTTTTCAGAGTTCAGTGATTTGATGAATTACAGGTTACTAGAGACAAAACACGAGAGATTATCTATTTCAATTTGGTCCTTTTACAGATGAAATTGGGGCCTCTAATATTGATAAGTATGAATACTTTATGTTCTACTACCCACATATTAAGCTGCATAAAAAGAGATGAAGTCACAAAATGCAGGAATTGTAGCAGACAGCTTCCTAGAACAACATTCTTATGACAAAATGCCTGAAGCCGGTGAAAACAGCTAAAGAGAAATCAAATCTTAAATCTGGTGTTCGATTTGACATTTTCATATAACTAAGTATACATTAGAGTTTTCTTCCTCCCTGCACATTTCTCTCCATTCTTAATAAAAAATTATTCAATTTGTGGATAAGAGGGTCAAATAAGCGATTTTAGAAGACCTATAGTATTGATCTACCGGGCACTCATCGCAAGGTGCTTTAACAGGAAATGTGTAGTTTATCACACATCTGCCTTGGTGGATCCCTGAGGACGGCCTCATGCCTAGTGTTGGAGGCTTATATCATCTGAAAGTGTATTTTAAAAGTAGGGTTAATTAGCTTCAGATAAAATAAATCCGAAACTATCAGATTCCTGTTGCAAAATATCTCATGATAATCCCAGCAGTGGCAGAGAATAAGGACTAGATATTTATTTGTGTTTATTGTCATAAACCACAAGACAGAGTAATGTGTGCTATTTCTCCAATCACCTACCACAATTTAAAGAAGGACCTAGAAAACAGAGTTGTTTTTTTTTTAACCTCCAAAGTTACTAAGAAATACAAAGACACTGGCAAAACAGAGCAGCTGGCTGGCTTTCTTTGAAAACCTGACAAAACGCATTTATCTGACTCGTCGCGATGTCTTCAATGGACTCTCAGGTTGATAAACACCCGGGAGAGAACATCAATTCGTCCTTTTATTTTCAGCCGTGCTTTCCGGGCACTCGACTGTCCGTTCCACGAAGCTGAGAAGTGGCTCTTTGATTGTGTTCACATTTGATTAAGACACTCTGTGCTTGGCAGACCAAAATATACCAAACTGTTAATTGTTTTTTAAAGGAGAATTATGACACTTTTAACAAGCCACGTATCTTACTAAGCCTTGTTCGAGTAGATGCTCTCATTCTGCTGAACTGTCTTATTTTGAGATTTGGGTCCCTAATTGCTTATAAACCATACTGTTTATTGAGTATTAACTCTGGCATGGTTGTTTATGATGGGAGTTTATTGTTTAGTGCCTATAAAAAGCAGTATAAACGAGCTGTGCCTGAGGTAATGCCCCTCCCCAAAACACACACACACACACACACACGCATGCATGCATGCTCTCACAAGCTCACAGGGCTGCACTTAAGTTCATCAGCGGAAAGAGGAAGTATTGGCAAAATTATGCAGAGGCAGAGCTTAGGTAGCATGTTGCTTGGTAACCAGGAAGCCCTCTGTTGATTCACCGGGGTGTCGGCCATACATTTTCCTCCCTGCATTACCTACAATGAAAAGGTCGGCGACCCAGTGAAATATCAGATTAAGTCAAATTATTAACTGGACAAATGCATTTAAAGTGCTCTTGTACCCTGGTTCCATCTGATTAGTATACATTATGTTCTGCCAAGGCGAGCTTGAATCATTAATACTTTCAGACCGCTCTGCTCCCTGCAACGAAACATAATAACTCAGCGCAGAGTAATGCAGCCCGTTGTGTTTATAAGACGCGGAGCCTTCAGTTAGCGTGATCTACAGTGTTGTTATTTTGTGGTAAGGACACAAACTTCCTTTTTTTTTTCTTTTTCTTTAGTAAATAGTGTTTGTCATTCCCTTCAAAAAAAAAAAAAGGACAGAAAAATCTTTCCCCCGGAAAAAACTGGTATTGTGTTACCGTGTTCGCGTGGGGGAGGGGAGAGCGACTGGGGTCATAAATAGATGCATTGTTTTTGTGCTCAGCCTGTGAAGTTTTTTTCACCTCCTCCAGTTTAAACTCACTCCTAACAGACCCAGGCCAGAAGAATCGGAACACTGAGAATTAAAGAAAGGCAAACAAGCTCAAGGCAAAATTCTGGTGATTTAGTTTGAACTCTGACCTCTCCTTGTTCTCTTTTCCCTGGTTGTGCCCTGGGGCCAGTGGGTTCAGGTGAGAGCCCGTAACCTGGGAGTGTGTCCTGCTCTGCTCTCTCCCTCAGCAGCTGGAACCGGAGACGAGGAGGCTGTGAGCGCAGCCACTGGTCATTAACCTCCATCTGCATTAAGCTCGCAGGGGCGAAAGTGATCGCACAGTGGGACTCGGGTTCAGTCGCCACCTCTGCCCATAATTACTCTTTTTAATCCACATAAAAACATTGCGTGGCGGGAAGGAGATGAGGGGAGAAAGGACAGTGTGATTGGCAGCAGCCCCAAAACTCTAAGACTGTCCCTAGAATTCACTCCCTCTGCCAGCGCAGAGCAGGCGATTCTGACCCTCCTGACTCCTGGGTAAACTGAGACGCGATTCGGTACATCAGTCCAGCAGGCACGTGCTGAGCACCTACTGTGTACCAGGCGCGGTGCTGAGATCCCTGAGGACGACGTTAGCCTGCGCATCCAACCACAGCAGCAGGCGTGGGAGATGCTTAGCAGTGCGGTTATGGGAGATCCTTTCCTTTGTTGGACAGCAGCTATCTAGCCAAGAGAATGCTAAGATCAATTTCCAAAGAGTTTATTCCACCCACAGTTCTAAAAACCAGAAAAGATTCATTTATTTTTTTATGGGGAGTTAGGGAAGAAAAATCCCGCAGCGAATGGAACTGGATAATTTGTAAAGAAAGATGACGGCTAACCCAATGCAGTGTTGGGCAGCGTCATGTGACCCCGAGATCTGCACTTCCTGTTCTTTGCTTTGCTTCCTCTTTGTGCCTTTGCTTGGCCTGCAACCTTTCCTCTCTTTCATGGAATCCACAGTGTTAGTGACCTCGCAGGGCAAGCACAAGTAAGGCCCCGGTGTTTAGAGTTACCCTCAGACAGCACCCGGACTCAGCTCTCTAACTTCTGATTTCTCTAGACTGGCGGGATTTAGCAGATACCAGGCAGAGCAGCGGCCACCTGGAGCTGCCATGTAAGAAAGTATACACCTGGGCACCACAAGAGCAGAAGAACGGGATCC
>CAUYSK010035953.1:0-53374 GCA_963575035.1 Avahi laniger
GCATGGTATAATTTCTATTTTTTAAAATTTTTTGAGACATGCTTTGTGTCCTAGAATATGATCAATTTTAGAGAATGTTCCATAAGCTGATGAGAAGTACGTGTATTCAGTGGTTTTGGGATAGAATGTCCTGTGAATGTCAATCAGGCCCATTTGTTCTAGAATTCTGTTTAGGTCCATTATTTCTTCATTAATTTTCTGTTTGGAGAATCTGTCCTGTGCTGTCAGTGGGGTGTTGAAGTCTCCGACTATTATTGTGTTGCCCTTTATCAATTTGTTTAGATCAAGTAGAGTTTGCTTCATGAATCTGGGTGCATACATATTTAGAATTGTTATGTCTTCTTATTGAACTGTACCTTTCACCATTATATAATGACCCTCTTTGTCTTTCATTACTTTTGTTGATTTAAAAACCAAGTTATCTGAGATCAAAACTGCCACACCAGCCTTCTTTTGGCTTCCATTTGCTTGAAATATTGATTTCCACCCCTTAAGCATTTAGATTTAAGTCTAAATGCATCCTTGCAGGTTAGATGCGTTTCCTGGAGACAGCAGATGCTTGGCTTGTTTTTTTTTTTTATGCGTTCGGCAAGCCTGTGTCTCTTGAGAGAAGAGTTCAAACCATTCACATTTACTGAGAGAACCGATAATTGGGGTGAATTACTGTTCGTTCTGTTGAGTTGCATTTTGTTGCTTTGTTTTCTGTCTTGAGTCATTGTGGAATCTAGCCTTCGATCTTTCACTTTTGAGTCGTTTCACATTCATGAGTGTTTATTGTGCTGATCCTTGTATAATTCTGTTTTGAGTACTTCTTGGAGAGCTGGTGTTGTCTTGGTGAATTCCCTCAGTCTTTGCTTATCTGAGAATGTCTTTATTTCTCCTTCATATATGAAACTTAGTTTTACAGGGTACAAGATTCTAGGCTGAACATTGTTCTGTTTCAGAAGAGTGAGAATCGGATACCAGTCTCTTGTTTTTTGTAGCGTTTTGGTTGAGTATTCTGGATTTATTCTGATGGGCTTTCCTTTGTATGTTACCTGTGTCTTTCACCTTACAGCTCATAGAAGGGCCTGTTCAGTGGATATTTTGGTCAATCTGATGACTGCATGACATGGTGTCTTCCTATTTGCATTGAATCTCCCTGGGTTCTGTTGAGCTTCTTGTACCTGTATATCTAGATTTTTAGCAAGGCCTGAAAAATTCTCTTCTATTAATTCTTTAAATAGTTTATCCAGCCCTTGAGTGTTTTCTTCTTCACCATCTGGAATCCCTTTCACCCTCACTTTGATTTTTTCACATAATCCCACATTTCTTACAGGCTTATGTCTTTTTTCTTAATTTTCTCCTTGATATCTGTGACTCACTTGTTTAATTAGAAGGAGTTGTCTTCAATCTCTGAGATTCTTTCTTCTGTTTTATGTACCCTGTTCTTGAGGCTTTCCACTGTGTTTTGTAGTTCCCTGAATAAGTCCTTCATTTCCAGGGGATTTGTTTTAATTTTCTTTAACATTTCAATTTCTTTAGTGAATTTTTCTTCCAAGTCCTGGATTTTTTTTTTTTTGTGGTTTCTTTGTGTTGGTTGTCGATTTTTTCTTGCATACCAGTTTTCTTACAATCCATGTTTGAAATTCTTCTTCTGTCATTTTAGAGCTCTGAGTTTGGTTAATGCCAATTGCTAGGGAGCTTTTGTTCCTCTTTGGGGGTGTGCTTTCCGTTTGAGTCTTCAAACTTCCACAGTTCTTTCGCTGGTTCCTTCCCATCTGGATCAGTTGTTCTTTCTTGCCTTTAGATGTTCGTTTGGATAATGACACGTCCTGTTTAGTCTCTGAGCCAGTAGTTCATTTTTGTGGTGCAGATTCGACCACAACCTTTACGATGAATCAGTAGATGCAATAAAAGCATGTGCAGAGTGACCTTCCTGTCAGTAGGTGGCACTTGCTGGGAGAAGCGAGCTTCAGTGCTGTTTTTGGGTCCTTTATCCAGCTCTTGTTCCTCTGGAGAGGCCCTCTTGTGCCTTGGGAGGTGGGTGGGTCCCTGGGACCTCCAAGTGTGTCCTTATTATGCACCTCAGTGGGGACAGGTCCAGGAGTGAGTCTGAGCAGGGCTGGATTGGGTAAGCCTTCCCTCAGGCTCCACAACTGCTGTTATCAGTGGTCAAAGGTGTGTTCTTTGCTTCTGTGAAACACCACCGGGAGGGGTTGAAATGGCTCCACTCAGCTGAATAGTTTGAGCTGGGGGGGGCTGTCCAAGTCCAGCACTCTGGAGCCGTTCTTGCTCCCCTCTACCCTCCCCTACTCTGTGGCCTCTCTTAGACCTCTGCTGGCAAGCAGGACCTCAGGCCGATGGATGTTCCCTGGCTGTGACGTATGCCTGGAGGTTCCCTACCCAGGATCGCAGCCTGAGCTGGGTGCACAGCCCTTTTTTGGGAGGAGGGTTGCTCCTCAGGCACACCAATCTGCCCCTGAATGCACACACTCCTCAGTAGCCTCTTTCACAAATCTCCCTTCTGTGCCCTGGGGCAGATCAATCATGACCTGGGTGTACGGGATCTGGTCTGCAGGCCTGTCCTCTGGACCCTGGAGATCAATCAGTGATACTGCCAGGGAGAGAGGTGCTGTTCTCGAATCACCGACAGGGTGCTCAAGCTGGATCAATTTCACTCCACCTTGGGATTTTCCCCACTTTCCTATAGTCACCAGGCAAGCAGCACCTGGGAGGGCTGGCAGGTAGGGAGCTCGCAGTCTGAGTACCCCTCATTCTGCTGTAGGGCCCCAAAAGGAAAGATCCCGTTCCTTCGAGATGCCTCTGTGTGATGGCTAAATTGTCTCTCTGGGCATCCACGTATAGGGAAGGGGAAGGAGAGAATGGATTAATGTGGCGTCTGCCGATAGGCTCGGGTCTGCACTTGGGGAGGTGCTCCGAGGGAGCTGGGAGCCTCACCGGCAGCAGCCGTCTCTCGGCTGATGTTGGCAGATCTCTCCAACTGCTCAGGAGCCCACCGACAGTCCGAGATGCAAGGGAGGGGAAAGTTAACTGCTCCACCTGCCCTTTTTGCTGGTCTCCAAGCCTCTCGGGGACTTTTCTCCTTCCAGTTCTCCTCTGCAATATCTTCCCATGGAGTTTCCTGTAGTTTCCGGTACCCTTCCTTCTGACCCTCACCCAATCTGTTTTTCTGCTAGTTTATTTTTTTCACTTTCTTCTAAAATCTGTCTTTTTGAGGAGACACTCTGGCGGCTTTTCTGGTCCGCCATCTTGTCTCCTCCCTGGTATTAATAATTCTGAAAGAGCTACTTCCTCTTTGTAGTATTATCCTCTTCACTTTTTTAAAAAGTGGGATTCAACTCATTCCTTAAGTTTAAAGCTTTCAAATTCTCCAGGGTTATTCCCTTCCCATTTTTTCCGTAATGTTTTGTTCATTCCTCACCTATAGCACTTAGTATATTGTGTTGTTACCTGTTTACTTGCTTTTCTCTCACTAGATTATAAATTTCTTAGAACCTTAGACTATGTCTTTGTCTTTCCAATCCATGTTACATTTTCTGGCACAAACTAAGGCTTTAATTTGTTAAATTAATTAATTTCCACTTGAAAATCTCAAAGAAATCTCTAACTGATCTTGTCTAAAACTAAATTATGGATCTTTAGGAAAGAATGCCTTTATTTCTCCAGTAAAGAAAAAAATTTGGCAGCCTTCCTTAACACTTTCTGCATTCAATTTATCTGTATGTCTTGTTGATTTTGCCACAAAGTATATCTCAAATCTTCCAAGGTACTGTTTAGTTCAAGACAAAAGAACTCTTGTCTGCAGTAGTGACAGCCACTTAACTTGTCCACCTGCTTGTCCTTTCTATTCCTCCCCAAATTATTCTCCTTTACAATAACCAGGAGGATATTATAAAAATATACTTTTAATCATGTTTTTTTTTCTTCCACTGGAATCCATGCAATGATTTCTCATTGTCATAATAGAGAAACACTGAAATCCTGAACATGTTCTCTAAGCTGCATAGGATCTAGCCCTTGCTACCTCTTGGGTCTCTTCTGACCCCATTCTCCCACCTGCTTACTCATATACAGACTTCACATGTGCTTTCCTCAGCTGGAATTGCCTTTCTTACCATTATTTGTTAGATATTTCTTTTTATCATTTAAGTCTCAGCTAATGTTCACTTCTTCACAGAGATCTTTTATGATCACAAATTTAAATTATGACTTCTCTAATACTTTCATTTTTTTGCTCCTATTCTTTTACTTCACACACAACTTGCCAATGCCTGCATATGTATATTTTATGTCCCTCTCCCCACAGATGGTAAGATATATAAGGAATAGGATATGGGAACCAAGAGACAAAGGAATCATTTCTATTTTTATCACCTTAATTTCTCTAGCACCTATTATTATAATGAAAATAGTAATAATAAAATACTTATCTATTGATTGAAAAGATTGTTCTTTTTTAGCAGCATAGTCTAACAAAACATGGGACAAAAAGTCGCATCTATATAATCATCCACAAGGTGCTTAGCCATGCAGGTTAGTTGAATATGCAAGAGAATTTTTCAATTTGACAATAATCCAGTTTGAAATTAGAAAAAACTGGGAAGATATAGTATAAAGAAAATACCACCAGTACTGCTCCTCACCTCCCTCCAAGAAAACCAATCATAATATATTTTTTCCTTTCTGGCATTTTTTATTGTGTGTGTTTGTGTGTGCATGCATATTGTAGTTCATTTATTCAATAAAATTTGTTGTGTTCAACACTGAGCTATCTCTGGGGGTAATCTAATGGTGAAAATAGGACTCAAATGCTCACGAGACACTGGATATTTTGTTAAATCAAAATTATTGTTAAGAACAGGAAAGTCTTCTGTAAACACATCAATGACTAACAAACAACAAACAAACAAAAGCAAAAAAAAAAAAAAATGAGCTGTGTCAAAAAGACCAGGAAGGATCACAGAGTTTTTAGAACCAGTCTTTTGAAGTAAGCTAATTAAACTGTCATTCAACTACCAGTCGACCTGTGATAGACACCATCTAACACTGATGACTTTATGATCTTGTAGCCTCTAGGAGTTTTGTGCTAGATCCACCCAAATTCTAAATCCACTAGATGACCTGATATGTCACATGGTGAGCCCTCTGCTGGGAAGGCTTTTTTCTCTTTTGCTTGCAAACTCAGCTGCATGGATCCCCTTCTCATGTTCATAAATCTATATCCTCATTCTGTATCATAATTATATTTTTACTTTTTTGCCTGCCTCATTAAACTGTGAATTTCTTCAAGACAGAGATAGTATCTTTATTTCTATATTTTTATTTTAGCGATAGGCAATAGGCACTTCATGTGATTTTAATAAATGTTTATTGGAGAAAGGAGGGAAGGAATCATATTCTATATTTAAAGTGTAAAAATTAGAAATGACTATGAAATGTACACTGGAAAACACAATGACATATTCATAACATTTTTTTGTAGCAAAAACACAAAAACAAAAGAAAAAGGAAAATAAAAAAGTAGAGACAAGTCTTGCCCTATGTCAATATTAGTTGAAAACTTTGTAGTTAAAGGCTCCTGATTTCAATCAATGAAAGGCACTAAGAGAAACAAAGAACTTTAAATGAACTTCTGTCCAATTCTGAGCTACCTTTTTGGTATCGGTTATGCCATTACACATTTTAGTCTCTGCCTGGCTAATACTTCTTTCTCTTCATCTACAGCGACACACTTAGCTGGGACCCTGTTTATGAACTGGGAATTTTCCAAGGATGGGCTGAGAATCCCCTGTAGACAATCTAGTAATTCTGATCTAATTGGGGAGTGAAGACAGAAGTATAGACAGATCTCTCTCTGAGCTCTAAAGATTTTTATAATTTGCTTAGGCTTTGGGAAGGCTTCTGTTCCTAAGGGAATTTTTTGTCCCATAAACAAGACCACCCAAGATGAGAAATACTTGGAGATATGACTCTCCCTTCTCCCATTTGTGACTTCTTTCAGTTGATTTTTGAGAAATGCACATGTGTTGGCACTGTAATAGATGTACCTGTAAGATCATCAGTGGGCCAGGACCCCAGCTGGCATGCTTTGCAGGTGTATTCATCAAAGACATACTCATTCTCTTTACAAGGTGTACAGGTCCAACAACAGCTGACTTCTCCCTTCCGGATCACCTAAGGCAAATATTTAAAATTTGATTAATAATTTTTGCATGATAAAAATCCAGTGATCCTTTATTCAAATATACTGCTCTGAAAAGCATAAAGGACTTTCACATACATTATTTTAAATGTTATCAGATAAGCAGTGAAAGTACTAATATTTTTATTTTGTAATCGAAGAAACTGATGCTGAGTTTAAACAAGTCCAACATTATAAAGTTGGTTGGTGGCAGGGTTAAGAATTGAATTAAATGCAAGTATTTGTATAATTAGCTCTGGATACCTGCATTTAATTAAGTACCTGTGTTTGTACTCGCATATAAATATACATACGTGTGTACATAAATGAATTTTCCCCAGGATCTGTGCCTCTCCTTGTCTCAAATTAAGAACTTTTGCTCTCTGGATTTATCTTGGCTGTCTTCTACTAGTTGAATAATTGTGAGCAAAAAAAAATTTTATATCTCCTAGTATTCAAAAGTTTATCCATGTTTATAAAAATAATTAGGAATTTGTATTGGGTAGAAAGAGGAAGAAGATGAAGGTTTTTGTGAAGATAATCTCTTGGTCCCTTTCTAATAAAAATATGGTTCAATAATTCATCCTATTTCTTCTGATTTTAGTAGCTTTGTTTTGCTTGGGATGAAGGCAGATAAAGTCATTGAGATTATTATATAGCTGTATATCTATTTGAATGTTTAAGGCAATGGAAAATAACTGAAATAATTTAACAGTTGAAAAAGTCACCCATGTTATTCTTTAGAAATGGATATACCTTTTCCCTGTCACCACTGGTACATGAATAGCCTCTGTGGAATAGAGACAGCATTCATTACACATTCTTATAAATGATTAAAATTGTGATTAATATTCAGCAATAACCAGATGTAGCAATGATTACACTTTATATTCCTTGTCTTAGATGCTGACTCTATTAATGACGTTTGATAATAATATCATCTAGACACCTATATCTAAACATAATTGTAAGCTGTTACCTTTTATTTATATTCTGTAATATTCCTTGTGCAGACTCTTAAAATTGCAACAATACAAGTAGGGAATAAATGACAAAAGGACCTGAAATATCTATTCCCTGAAATAACCAAATAAATGAGGCAAAATTGCTCATTAGACCTGCTTAATCTAGCTAAAGTATTCTTCATAATAATATTGTCTATTTATAGGCTACTTAGTGCATGTCATATGCTCTTATCATATTAAAACATTAGAACAGCTCTGTGTAAGGTAGCTGGTTTTATTTTATTCATTTTCCTTAAGGGAGAAAACAGTTCACATAGCATATTAGGTAGATGAGGGATTAAACAATGTATGTTGGACTTCAAAGCTCATGCTCACAAATATTGAGCCTTATTGGAGGATAGACTTCACATTTTGAAAGATGTAGGTTAAAGAGTACTGACCTGAGAGCCAAGAGGCACCAGGGTTCTAGTCTTACTTATAGCCCCTAAGTAGTTGTGCAGCCTTTAACAGACCTCTAGCCGATGCACAGTTTTCTCAAACTGAGCCTGTTTGTTTTTGCGATGATAATACCTACCTTATAGGATTTCCTGAAGATTAAATAAAATGTCACAGTCATTTTTAACATATAGAACACTCTAACAATGTTACCTATTTTTATTCATGATATGCATATGAATACCCATATATCAAATGAAGAATTTCATTTTCAAGTGTAACCACACTTGATAAAACTATCCTTGGTCATTTATTAGGTTTTGTAATTCAAGTAGGTAGGCGTATTGCAAATACTGAAGTATTCTCTTTACAGACCTTAGCAGCGACTGGCAAATAAAAGCAGCTGCATTCCTGCCCCTGTCCAGCAAGAAATATGCTGACTTACTATGGTTCAGTTTTCATTGGTTTGTGATTTTCAATTTTTTACCAAAATAAGTCCAAGTCCTTTTCCAAGAATAACTCCGATATTACAATCTCTTTCTGAGTCCATAGTGACAACTTAATATGTGTTCTTCTGATCATTTAGAACTGATTTGTTTTATTTTTTCACATGTTATGTTCTGTTTTACATTTATTTTGAACAAAAGGTAGTGACAATTCGCTTTTATAGTGATTCCCATTCTTTTTTAATATCCTAGAAGTAGTGGTACTTTCTTTACAATAAACATATGTAACATATTTGAACCTTTGCTTAACTAAACCCTTTCAGGGAAACTAAAATCTCTGAATAATGCCATGAGATGTTGATATCGTTAACATTGCTTAGTTTCAACCTTAAATGATATTAAGAAAATCTTGTAAATTGTGTGAAAATTGTATGTAAACAATGTGAAAATGAAACCTGGTTAGCAAAATAGAGTTTGGCATTAAGAAAAGACTAAACAAATATTATTACAAAATAACCAATCTTAAAAATATGATAATAGGGAATCAAATTCTTCCATTGTGTAAATTATTACAAATAGAATGAGGTAGAAAAATATATAAAGCTCTTAAATCAGTCATTTGGCATTTTGAAGTTATGGGTTCAAACTGTACTGCTGTGAAGGTTCAGAAACAAAACATTCATATAGTAATTTACACCATGTAATCTTCCTAAAGGAAGTACTGGAGATTATGAACAATTGATAGTCTGAGTGGGTCCATAAAAGATTTCACATGAAGAATTTAACTGCAAGATGACTGGCCAAGCAAGATGCAGAACTCTTCTTTCACACTATATTAAGGATTAGCAAATTTTTTCTGCAAAGGGCCAAATAGTAAATATTTAATCTTTTGGCCATACAGTCTCTATTGCTACTCAGGTATTTAACTCAGCCACTATAGCAGGAAAGTAGCCACAGATAAAATGTAAACAAATGAGCGTGGTTGTATCTCAATAAAACTTTATTTACAAAAACAGATAATAGGTCAGATTTAGCCTGTGGGCCATAATTTACCAACTCTAGCAGTAAACCATAACAAGATTTACTGAAAATTTCAGGTATATTGTAAGCTATTGAGCCATGTATTAGACATTAATAAATTTATTTTTATCTTCATTTACCTTGTCTTTCCTCCCTCTGGAGGAAAGACAAAATCTTTCCGAAAAATCTCCAGAACCACTCTTTGAAGCCTTACTATCAATACTAAAATATTTCAGTTTCAATCTGAATCACTGATGAACAAATACCTTAGATGTGTTCTAAACAGAGTGAAGGTGAGGGTGATTGAAAAAATTAAGGCCAACAGATTCAGGTATATACACTGCCTGAAATGTGGTATGGTAGTACTTCAATAACTATGAGCAAACATGTTATTTTTATATCATTTTTTTCCATAGGGAAAAATGCACCCCAATAGCTATCCTCCCCCCTTTTTATTGTATCTTCATCCTCTCCTTCTTCATTGCCTTTTCTTTGCCTGTAAGTGTGGCCAGATCTTACGTAGCCCAAAAGTAGCTTTTCAATGTCTTCAAATTATCAAACTACTCCTTGCCTGCTTTTCAGCACACACTATTTTTTTATACTTTAAAATTTTATTTTTTTAATCGACACATAATATATATATTTATGGGATACATAGTGATATTTTGATATATGTAATGTATCATGATCATATAAGAATAATTACCATATTCATCATCTCAAACATTTATCATTTCTTTGTGTTAGAAATTTTCAATATCTTTCTTCTAGCTGGAAACTGTATAATATATTATTGATAACTATAGTCATCCTACAGTGGTATAGAATGCTAGAACTTATTCCCCCTATCTAGCTGTAATTTTGTATCTTTTAACAAATCTCTCTCTACCACTTCCTTCCTCCTACCTACCCTTCCCAGCTTCTAGTATCTTCTGTTCTACTTTTTGACTTCTATGAGATCGACTATTTTTAGCTTCCACATACGAGTGAGAACATATGATATTTAACTTTCTGTTCCTGTCTTATTTCACTTAACATTATGTCCTCAGTTCCATCCATGTTGCCACAAATGACAGGACTTCATTCTTATTTATGACTGAACAGTATTCCATGGTGTATATGTACCACGTTTTCCTTATCCATTCATTTTGATTCTTGATTACCATCACATTCTGTGCAATCTGGTAGACCCAGATGAGGGGCTAACCCTCAGTTCTGTCTTCCCCCCATTCTTCCTCTTCTTTGACCTCTCTCTCTTCACTGACTACCATCTTACGTGGCAGTGCACTCTGTGGTTGTCTCTCTCTCTCTCTCTTTCTCTGAACCTGATGCTGCTCAGCCTCTACCTCTTCTTCCTCCTTTATACTTTAAAAGCAGATATTCTCCAAGGTCTATTCTTGGTCCACATTAATTTTTTGTTTAAGTTTTCAGGATCAGTAATTTTATCTACTTTTTAAAGCTTCAACTTTAGTTCTATTTAATTAATTCTTAAATCTTTATCTTGGGCCTTTTTTCTCATTGTTCTAGACAATACTTTCCATCACTGGCTGCTATCTTAAAACCAACATGCTCCCAAAGTAATCCATCACCTTTTCTCCAAAACCATCCCGATTTTTCTGTTCCTGACAATAACACCTTTTTAGTGACTAAAACTTGGAATTGCAGTTGATTGTCTTGGACTATATTCTCTTCTCCAACTCAACATCTAGTTGGTAGTCAGGTCTGATACCTCTATGTTTTTTCCCAAATATTTTCCCTTCTGTCTTTTCATTCTCACTGCTTCATCCCCAGTTCAGGGACTTGTCACTATTATCACAACATCCTTCTAATTTGTCTCTTCTTTTTTCAGGTTTTATAACTCCACTCATTAATCTTCACCTACCACAGCCCAATTTATGTCAACAGCTTGGTCAAAATTATTTTCTGACTCCTGTAGAATAAAAATTAAGTTCAATCAATTTAGCATAACATTGAAAACTCTCCACAAATCTGGCTTCCACTTATCATTGCATCTCTCTCTTATATAATAGCCATATAGGGGCAATGCACTCTAGATTTTCACTATTATTACAGAACAGTCTTCAACTGACTACTTTTGAAGCTTTTCTATTAATGCTCCCTTTATATAAATGATTTCTCTCTAAAATTATACCAATTTTTTATGGTCCAACATTTGACATTTTATTCATAAGAAATCTTTCTCTCTCTCTCTTTCTCTCACTCTCTTATATAAACTTATATAGCTCTTTTTTTCCTTAGTGAAATCATCACATTTTACAAGATGTTGCTTGTCTGAGTCCATGATATTTTCCCTCATCTAGACTGTAAATATTCTGACAATAAAGACTGTCTCATTTATTTTTGCCCCATTGATATTAACTGTTATGTTAATAGGCATTTGATAAATATTAGTTAAATTAATTAGAACCAATGTACTTTCCAACTGTAAACTGTTTATTCCCAGGAAGCAATGTCTGTAAAGGCTTGCATCAGCAGAAAGGGTGTGGGCAAACACGACTCATCAATTGGCTCAATCAAACCAACTGCCAAGACTATTGTGGGTTGTATGCTGGACCTCTTAAGGAGTTAGTGAGAAAAAAGCAAAAAACACAATCTCTGACATTAGAAGCTTATAATGTGAAAGATAAAACAAGAATGTAAAATTTTTACAAATAGCCAGTGATGACACTGTTGAATTTGCAACATAAATTAAAGAAAAATGGACTGAATTTTACCTTTATCTGGCCTTTCTCACATGGTTCACTGCATACAGATCTGATGATGTTGTTTTTCTTGGACCATACCTCATCATCATCCATTTTTAATTCTCCATTGTCCCAACTTCCAACATTAATGTAATCAAAATAATCTTTTCCCATTTCCTTGAAATTCATTATTTCATACCTTAGGAATAAGAAGATAGTAATTATTTAGCTAAGGATATAAATATTAAGCTATGAAAGGGCAATAGATTTTATTCCCCAAAATGTTCTACATTTCATATAAGTAACACTGGAATTTTCCATGACAGTGCACTTAGAATAACAAAAAACCTGTCTGTTTCACTTTCTCTTTAGAGACCATTTTTTTACTTTCAAGCTTACACCTGAAATAGAAAGTAATCCCATGTGAGAAGCTGACTTGACCTCAGCAGGAAGAAAGACAGTTTTGAAATAACTTCAAGAAGTTTAAACAAGTACTACTGGTAGGCTTCTAAAAAAGATAAGAAAAGGTTTTTGTCTCCATTTAAGTAAAATGATAAAATTTTCATTTGGTAACCTAGTGAGAAATTTGGTAAATTTTTAATCTTGTTTTCAGCCCTAGGGAATGTAGGGGTAATTTGGATACAGCTTAATTTTATATTTCTTATTTTACTCTCAATCAATGGCTAAAGTCATAGTACAAAGGCAATTTTAAGAGTGATGTTTTAAAAAATGACTGAAAATAGCTTCTAAAGCACCTCATGCAATTTAAAAATGCTGGAAGAGAGTGGTACCTTGCAAGTTCTCAGCCTTTATCAGCTATTATTCTTATTTTGAGTATGTGGATAGAAATGTAAAGAGGGAAAACCAATGTGGTTTTTTACAAACCTTTCATTATACGTAAGGATATTTCTGGAGAAACATTTCTGAAACAGTTTTCTAATCTGAGGACACTAAAAGAGTGATACCATCACTGTGTCAGTTCCCACAGGTGTGTCTTAGGTACACATGTCTTCACATAGTATTCTATGCTTTTCACTCCCCCAGGACTTACAGTCCTGGTGAGTAGGCTCTCATATTGATAAATGCCTCTTCCAGCCTTCCATGTGTTGCTATCTGGAATTTGATATGAATGGAAAACTTCCTAGCTTTTGGATTCAAGTGACCAGATTACTATACTCAAACCAATGCTCTGTACAGAAATACTGAGAACAAACTTGACATCACTCTATAGAAACCTACATTGTAAAATGACATCATTCTGTTTTCACTCCCAGTCACATTTTTTTACTGTAGCTTTTTTCAGAATGTTAACCCATTCTTAGGTTTTGTTGGCTGCTCAGTAGCTTAAGGATTATCCTGCTTTATAGTTAGTAACAATTTTGGGTTAACTGTCTAAATTGTACTTCTAAATCAAAAGTACCCGGTATTTATAGGATACTTTCCTTCCCACTCTGTCACAGTTATCCCATGGCCACTGAGCATGCAATGAGTTGAGATATTAGAACACAGAGCACTAAAGTAAAAACAATTCATATATTATGTTATCGACTATTTCAAATATATGGGTTTTAAGTCTTCAAGAGGTGACTTCTGTGAGCAAATAACTTTTGAAGATGATAGGATGAGAGAAAAAAAGAAACATCAGTGTCAGGAGGCTTCTTTCTTTGCAGTTTGATTTGAAGAGACATGAAGGTTTCATTGCTCACTTAAAAATAAGCTGTCAACCCCATTCCTACCAATTTTTGACTCTGACAAAGTCTAGTGCAAACCGTTAATTTCACAGCTAATGGAATTGAAGCTCGGTGAGGTTAATTAGTATGACCAGATTGCAGAGAATGCAAATGTCAGAGCCAGGACCTAAACTAAGCCTTCAGATTTCAAGTCTGCTGTCCTTTCTTCTCCACTAGACTGCCCTAAATCTACTGAATAGAGCTAAGAGATCATTTTTAATTGCTTAAATATTGTAAAAGTTTGAACCATTTTTCATTTTAAGGCTCTTATCTCTACATCCATGCCTCTTTTGTTTTATGTACAAGAAATGGTAAAAAGTGAAGGGATCCAGTTTTTGAGGATAAACATGAAAACTTTATAGAATGGAAAATGTGATATTTGACAGAGAAATGATTTCAAGAAAAGTTAAATCTCAATTGGTTCAATCAATAAACCTGTTATAACTACATTAGAGACAATGAATCCTCCCTTTGGAATTAACCTTTAGAATTCTGGCCACTGTTTCTTACCTACTAGACAAACACAATGAAATATTATTGCTCATGGCTACAGCTGTCAAAATAGAACATTGCTCTAAAAATCTTCCATAGCTGAGAACTAAAAAAATAGATAAGAATACTTCTACACAGAAGAAGATTCTACATTTCTGTTGTGAATTGGTATGAGTTCTTCTAATTTTGAGAGATATGATATAGATTTTATTCTCCACAAAAAGTGAAATAAAGTATATCTTTCAAAAATGTCCTTATTTAAATTTTAGGTAAGAATTAATGCACATAATGACTTCCTGCAATGTTTACATGTGATTTAATCTAGAAGACTGTATTTTATTTTCCAAAAAGGAGCAGTGCATAATTCAGTGTGCTCTTTGTTTTTGACAGCTGTAGTAAAGATCTAAGATATACATGTTCACTGTCAGAAGCCAAGATTAGTGTGTCATTCTGGTCTCATGACTTAAGTATAAATCCTCCCAGCCCAGTTTTGTTGTTTTCTTCTTTCCATCCCCATTCCTCTTTTTCTCCTCATCTTCTCCCTTCATCCTCTTCCTCCTCTTCCTTCTCTTTCTCTCCCTTCCTTCCCTCCTCTCTTTCTCTCTCTCTCACTGTACCTCTTACTTTCTAAATCTATTTCTGAAACTGCTTTCTCATCACAGGATATCCCTATATGTAATCTTTCTTCTTTAATATATCTTCCTTCTTTTTCCTTTCTCTCTGCCTATCCCTTTCTGTCTCGTCCTTAACTGGACACAATTTGGGGCTGAAATACCGGTGATAATTTTAAAAATGAATTTTATATATCCTTTAAAAACAAGGTAAAAAAAATATATTCCAACACAACAACAAAACATTTTATTAAAGTACTTAAGAGAAACTACAGAAAGGCAGGTTTCTGTTGAACAGAAATAAGGAAATTTCTAAATGGTTAGAACTCTGAAAATTAGAGCTTCAAATCCAATTTATTTATTTTTGTTTTTGCTGTGATTGCCATTAGGGTCTTAGTCATAAATTCTTTGCCGAGGCCAATATGTAGAAGAGTTTTTCCTACAGTTTCCTCTAGAAAGCATGGTTTCATGCTTTACATTTAAGGCTTTTGCCCATTTTGAATTAATTTTTCTGAGTGGTGAGAGATAGGGGTCCTGTTTCATTCTTCTGCATGTGGCTATTGGGTTTTCCCAGCATCCTTTACTGAATAGGGTTTCATTTCCCCAGCATGTGTTGTTGTCTGCTTTGTCAAAGACCAGTTGGCTGTAGGTAATGGTTTTATGTCCTGGTTCTCTATTTGTTCCATTGGTCTATGTCTCTATTTTTCTACCAATACCATGTTATTTTGGTTACTATAGCTTTGTAGTGTATTTTTAATCCTGTTAATATGGTACATACATATTTTTTCTTTTGCTTAAGATTGCTGTAGCTACTCAGGCTCTTTTTTGGTTCCAAATGAAGTATAAGATTAATCTTTCTAGATCTGTGAAATAAGATGTAGCTATTTTGATGGGGATTGCATTGTATCTGTAAATCACTTTGGGTAATACAGACATTTTAACTATGTTGATTGTACTAATCCATGAGCAACATAGGTTTTTCCATTTGTTTGTGTGTGACTTCTTTCCCCAGTGTTTCATAGTTCTCCTTGTAGAGATCTTTCACCTCCTCAGTTAAATGTATTCCTAGGTATTTTATTTTCTGTGTAGCTATTGTGAATGGTATTGAGTCTTTGATATGACTTCAGTTTGACTGTTATTTCTATGTGAAAATGATACTGATTTATGTACATTGATTTTGTAACCCGAGACTGCTGAATTCATTTATCAATTCCAGGAGTTTCTTTGTGAAATCTTTGGGGTTTTCTAGATACAATATCCTATCATCAGCAAAAAGTGATAATTTGACCTCCTCTTTCCCTATTTGCATACAATTTGTTTCCTTTTCTTGCCTGATTGCTAGTTCCATCACTATGTTGAATAGCAGTTGTGACAGTGGGCAGCCTTGTCTTGTTCTAGTTCTTAGGGGGAATGATTTTAATGTTTCGCCATTCAGCATGGTGTTGTATGTAGGTTTGTCATATATGGCTTTCTGTAATTTTGAGATATGTTTCTTCTGTGCTTAGTTTGTAGAGGGTTTTTATCATGAAAGGGTGTTGGACTTTGTGGAAAGATTTTTCTGCATCTATTGAGATGATCATATGGTCTTTGTTTTTGCTTTTATTTATGTGGTGAATCATATCTATTGATTTACTTATGTTGAACCATTTTTTCCTTCCTGGGATGAAGCCCACTTGGTCCTGGTGGATTATTTTTTGTGATAGTCTGTTGAATTCAGTTTCCTAGCATTTTTTTGAGGATTTTTGCATCTATATTCATAAGCGATATTAGTCTGTAGTTTTCTTTTTTAGTTGTGTCCTTTCCTGGCTTTGGTATCAAGGTGATACTGGCTTCACAGAATGAATTGGGGAGAATTTCTTCCTTTTTGATGTTATGGAATAATTTCTGTAGTACAGGATCAGCTCTTTTTTGTACATTTGCTAGAATTCAGCTGTGACTCCATCTGGTCTGGGGCTTGTTTTTTTGGAAGGTTTTTATTACTGATTTGATCTCATTGTTCATTATTTGTCTGTTCAGGAGTTCTGTTTCTTCCAGGTTGAGTCTTGGGAGGTTGTGTGTTTCCAGGAACTTGTCCATTTCCACTATGTACTTTAGTTTATGCATATGGAGATTTATATACTATTCCTGGGTGCTATTTTGTATATCTTCTGTATCAGTTGTAATGTCACCTTTTTCATTTCTGATTAAGCTTATTTGTGTCTTTTCTCTTCTCTTCCTGCTTAATCTAACATGAGGCCTGTTGATTTTGTTTATCTTTTCAAAGAACCAACTTTTGATCTGCTGCATTTTTCATTGATCTGCTGCATTTTTTTTCCAATTCATTTAGTTCTGCTCTGACCTTTGTTAATTGTTTTTTATGCTGGCTTTAGGTTTGGTCTGCTCTTCCTTTTCTAGTTCCTTGAGATATGACATTATGTTGTTAATTTGTGATCTTTCTGTCTTTTTGATGTAGGCATTTAAGGCTATGAATTTTCCCCTGAGAAATGCTTTTGCTGAGTCCCATAGATTTTGATAGCTTGTTTCCCCTTTTTTGTTAAGTTCAAATAATCTTATGATTACTATCTTAATTTCATTATTGATATAACTTTTGCTGAGTCTCAGAGATTTTGATAGCTTGTTTCCCCTTTTTTGTTAAGTTCAAATAATCTTTTGATTACTATCTTAATTTCATTATTGATCCAATATTATTCAGCAGCAGGTGGCTTAATTTCCATGACTTTATGTAAGTTTCAGTATTTCTCTTGTGATTGATTTCTAGTTTTATTCCATTGTGGTCAGAGAAGATACATTGTATGATTTCAATTTTTTTGAATTGATTTGATGTTTTTGTTGAGATCTGTTTTGCGGCCTAAGATATGATCCATCTTGGAGAATGTCCAATGTGCTGCTGAGAAGAATGTATATTCAGTAGTTTTTGTATGGAATCTTTTGAAAATGTCTGTTAGGTCCATTTGATTCAAAGTCTGGTTTAGGTACAGTGTTTCATTGTTTACTTTCTGTTTTGATGATTTGTCAGCTCTGAGTAGAATGTTGAAGTCCTCAGCAATTATGATACTCCTATTTATTTCTTTGTTTAGCTGTAGTAAAATTTGCTTTATGTATCTGGGACCTGCTGTGTCCAGTGCATATATATTTAGGATTGTTATGTCTTCTTGTTGAATTGCTCTCTTTACCATTATGTAATGACCCTCTTTGTTTTTCTTTATCTTTGTTGATTTAAAGTTAATTTTATCTGACAAGACAATGGCTACACTGCTCTCTTTTGATTTCCATTTGAATGGAATTTTTTTTCCCCATCCTTTCATGTTGTGTTTGGGAGTGTCCTTGTGTTTAATATGTGTTTTGTGAGGCCAAAGATACTTGAGTTGTGTTTTTTTATCCATTCAGCCAGCCTATGTCTTTTGAGTGGCACATTTAAACTGTTAACATTAAGAGATAGAACTGATATGTGGGATGCTGTTCTGTTCATCATTTTGGGTGGTACCTGGTTGCTTCATTTTCCCTTTTGTGCTATTGTTTTATAAGAGTTGTGAGTTTAGCTTTTTGGGGTGATTTTACACTGGTGATTATCTATTGTGCTGATACATGTATACTGCAGTTTTGAATATTTCCTGCAGGGATGGTCTGGTCATGACAAATTCCCTCAGTGTTTGTTTGTCTGGAAATGACTTAATTTCTCCATCAAATGTGAAACTTAGTTTTGAAGGATAGAAAATTCTATGCTTGCAGTTGTTCTACTTAAGAAGATTGAAGATGGGGCGCCAATCCCTTCTGGCTTGTAAAGTTCCCACTGAGAAGTCTGCTATTCGTCTGATTAGTTTTACTTTATAGGTCAGTAGTTGTTTATGTCTAGCTGCTTGTAAAATTTTTTCCTTATTTTTGACTTTGGACACGTTGGTTACTATGTGTCTTGGAGATGTCTGTTTGGTATGAATCTTTCCAGAATTTGATGAACATCTTGTATCTGTATATCTGAATTTCTGGTGATACCAGGGAAGTTTTCCTCAGTTATTTCCTCAAGTGTACTTTTCATTCTTCTTCTCCCTTGGGGATATCTATAATTTGTATGCTAGTTTCTTTCACATAGTTCATCTCTCTAAGTGATTGCTCCACCTTTTTTGTTCTCTTCTCTGTCTCTTTAAATGACTGGGTTAGCTCAAAAGCCTTGTCTTCAAGCTCTGAAATTCTTTCTTCTCCTTGGTTTAGTCTGTTGATAATGCTTTCTGCTGTGTTTTTATATTTCCTAAATGACTCTTTCATTTTTTTTTCACTTTCTATTTTATTCTTTCTTATGTTGTCTAACTCTTTAGTGACTTTTCATTAATTGTCTGAAATTTTTTTGGTATCTTTTTGTTGGTTTTCAACTTTTTCTTCAATTCCATTATCTTATTTGCCATGAATATTCTAAATTCCATTTCTGTCATTTTAGCAATTTCCTTGTGGATGGAGTCCACTACTATAGCTCAAGTATGATCCCTTCTGGCTGTCAAACTATTTGCTTTTTTATGTTGCCAGGGTTCTTTTGCTGGTTTTTCCTCATCTAGCTTCTCTTCTCTTAGTTGTGTTTTATTAGGATTGCAGGGCACTTGTTATCCTTTGCTGGGAACTTTCCTGTTTAGTTAGTTGAACGGGAGAGCCTTAGATGCAGCATTCATGATCTATTCTGGAGCGCTGACCCATCAGTGAAGGGGCAGATGCAGCGACAACCTGTGGAACAGCTGTTCTGTTTTGACTCATTCCCAAAATGATTGCTTCAAGTCAGTGCTGGATGATCTTCATGTGGAGTAGAGGGTTGTTCCCCAGGTCATTGTTGGGGAGTTCATGTTGCGGGCTGGATATGACCCTCTCCACTGTAGTTGTTATTTTGGGGGATTGCTCTGGCTGGGGTCACCCAATGGAAGTGACAGTGGCAGCTGGGTGATTCTATTTAGGCAGTGCTTGTGGATGGCTAGACTGTGGGCATTTGCATGAGCCAGGTCCAAGATTAATGTCTGCTCAGGGATGGGGTTTCCCAGGTGAAGTGTTGACCCTTAAGAAGTTTCCACTGGCCCAGTGGCAGTGGTGGAGACTTAATTGTAGTGTCTTGGGGCCTAGGTTCAACTCTGGACTCTCGGGAGTAGTGTTGCAGGCTTGGTGGGGGCCCTGGAGCTACAGGGGCAGAGGCTGGGGCTCAGGCTCAGCAAGAGCTTCAGAGTTAATCTGGGGATTATGGGAGCAGAGTTGCACCAATGGAGGGCTACTCCACCAGTGTGGAGACTGCTAGTGCCCAATTGCACAGTCAGGGGTTTGTCTCACTGGCCCAGCAACTGTGGAGGTGGGCTAGAGTTGCTGGTTGGCCAAGGTTCTCGCCTGCCACCTAAGTTTTGCTGAGACAGTTGACCAAGGCTTCCCAGGTGGTGCCTGTGGTGTCTGAGATTCCTCCTCTGTTCAGATCCCATGCATGGGGAGAGGGGTGCTCAGCCCACAGTCTCAGGACACAGCATGGGGGAGCATCTGTTCTGTCTGCTCTCTCTCTGGCCTGGTGGGGGTGATATAAATTCTACTGCTGGAAAGCTAAGTCCCACACAGAGCTGGCACCATACACCAGAGTGATGATAGAATGGCGTCAGCTGCAGAAACCAAGGATTGGCAGTCACCAAATCTCTGTTGCACTTGCTCTCTGGTGCAATGTCTCTGTATAGACTCTGAGCAGCTCCCTAATCAGCCCAGAGGTCTGCAGCAGAGGAGGGAGACCCCTCATAGCTCGAGCCACCTGCAACTTTTATTCCACTCCTACAAAGCAATGCCTCCTTGGGCTGCTCCTATTCTGCTGTCTTCCCCATGCTCCCGCTAAGCGAATTGTATTTGAACCCCCACCTTAATCTCTGAGATGGTGGGTGGTGCTTGTAAGAATTGGCGACGCCCTTGTGATTGAGTCAGTAGATGCTGTAATTGTCTCTACAGTTGTTCTCCCTGCCAGAAGTTGGTGCTTGCAGGAAAAAGCCAAGTGCAGAGCTATTCTTTGATGCCTATAATTGGCTCTAGACCCTAAGAAAAAGCACTTGAATACCTCAGGCAGTGGACTTGGCCCTGGAGTTCAGGGTATTGCTTGTTCTCCACTACAGCAGAGGTGGGTGGAAGAGACAGGCTGGGTGAGTCTAGGTCAGGCCAGTCTCCACAGGCTCCACAGAAGTGAGTCCTGGAACTGTCTTGGCAAGGATCAAAGGTCAGCTCCCAGGCCACTGAGGAAGGGTGCTGGGAAGGGGGCTGAAGTAGCCCCATCAAATGGGAAAGTCTATTCATGGGGAAGGGGCCATCTGAATTCACCAACTGGATATTGAGAGTGACTTTTGCCTCTCCCGTTCCACCTGTGGACCTGCCACAGTCCAAAAGTACAGTTTTCCTGCCGGGGGTGGTTGCTCCTCCACTTTGCTGTGGCTTGGACCCACAGTGCGCTCTTCTGTCTGTTCTGCCCATGTGGGCCCCTCTGCCTCTTGAGTTTAGTTCTTAGTTCTCCCCTCTGTGCTCCCAAGCAACCCAACAGAGTCCTGGCAGTACGGGATCCAGACTGCGTGCTTGTCTCCCTGGTGGGCATCTCTGGGAGTGTCAGCACGCAGGGAACTCCCAGACTAAGCACCCCTAGGTCCACTACAAGGTCCTCAAGGGGAAAAGTGTGGGGCCCTCTCTCTGTGGAAACCTCAGACTGGAGGGTGCGCCAGCAGAGTGCAAGGGGGCTACTTTTGAATGTATCAGTTCAATAGCTCCTCCCGGCTGCAGCGGGCAGGGGAGGAATGAGGAAGGAGAAACATCTGAATGGAGGACAGCTGACACTCCAGTTCTTCCGGTCTCTCTCTCTGGAAGGAAGCCCGCATGGAATGTCCAAACTCTGGGATCACACAAGTTCTCCGGGGCCCACCGCAATCTGGGCAAGAGTTGGGAACAGTCTGTGTGGGAACAGGTGATGTGAAAACTGAAGGGCTGGAGCTCCCTGGAGCAGAGAAGGGGCCGGTACGAGCGGAGAAGCAGTATGACGTCCTCCCTCTTGGCTTGTGGCTGTGGCCATGGGGGCCAATCCCAAGGCGCTGGAAGCCCAGTGCTTTATTTTCAAGAGGGTCTCATTTCAATGGTTGTAGCAGCACTGGGGCTCGGGCGGGTGAAAAATCTCACCAGCCGCTCGGCAGCCCGCCGGCTACCAGAGATGCGTAAAAAGAAGAAATGAAACCCCCGCCTACCGCCTTCACTGGGCTCCGAGCTTCTCCCGGGTTGACTTCTGCCCCTTCTATTGACTATCCCTCTTCGTTTTAAAATTTTAGTGGTTGTTCAAGGAATTATAATATGCACTATGTTATCTTATTCTACTTAAAATGAACGTTGAGTCACTTAATGTAAAATATAAGAAACTTGTCCCAGAATAATTTCATACCTCTTTGCTTTATGCTATTATTTTCAAATATTTTATACTGACATACTTATAAATCCCACAAACCCCACAATATAATATTTTAATTTTTGTTTTAAGCAGTCAGTTGTACTCAGTCTGACATTAGCTCTCCATGTTTCCTCTGCCCAATTATGGTCAACCCTAGGCAGCAGCCAGGCCTCTTAAACCTCAGTTCTCAATGGAGTCTTCACACCAGTGGCCAGCAAACTTTTTCAGATAGGGGACATAGAATAAATATTTTAGGCTTTGACATGTACTTTAATAGTCAACTCTGCCATTGAGGGGAAGAGCATCCTTAGCACCTAAATAAATATGTGACTGTGTCCCAAAAAACCCTACGTACAAAACAGGCAGCAGACTCCATTTGGCCCACAGACCACAGGTTGCCAACCCATGATTTAGACCACTGATGGTAAATAGTAACGGTCCATTTTATATTTTCTGTAATTCTGACATCTTTAGAGCTCTGAAAACCATATTTTTTTTCATAACTCACTTGGCAGCAAAACATGGCCCTGTCTGAACTTATCTAGTGACAAAACATGACCTGAACTATCATGAGGCTATTTATAGTCAGTCTATTTATCATGATTAGTGTCAATATTCATACATTTTGCTGCAGAAATATTAATGTGTTGATTAAGAAGTGCTGCTACATATCACGTCAGGAGCATTATAGGATGGTATAAGCTCTTTTAAATTAAAAAATTCTGGATTCTGTAACACCCGGCATCACAGTTTTCATTAATGAATTGTGAATTAATAGTAGTCTAATCAGATGATAAGTTTAAAACAATGATTAAAATGTAGTCTCCAATGATCTGCAAGTGCATGTGCCAAAATAAGTTGCCATCTCTCAGCTTCCTCTGTTTAGGATCTTCCTCTTGTAACTCTGGAATTTTAGGGGAATCCCTAATTACCCCAGGCTCCTCTGGTTCCTCACCCAGCTGGGAATGACTTTGATCCAGCAGAACAGTAACTTTCATTCCACAAACATAACAACCTAATGTCTACCAATAAATTTCTCGGAAAATAGTGTTGTTGTTGTTTTTTTTAATTTTGATCCCGGTGGATTAATTGACAGACTGTTGTGTAAGGTTAGGAGTGGAAGCCCAGGATACTGAGTTAGAATCTTAACTCTGTCATTTACTGGACTGTGGGCAAGTCATTTAACCTTGCGAGCCTCAGTTTCTTCATCCAGAAAAAAGAGCAATAACATTATGTACCTAATAGAATTAAAAAGTAGACTGTTTAGCTTAGTGTTTGGCTCAGAACACACACTCAAGGAATGTTAGTTAAATTTTTTGGTAAATATTACTGGATTAGTTGGAAAAACAAAAAGTTGCAAACTACCTTCGCCTGAGTCTGGCCCATGTCCTCAGAGGCCAATTCTCATAATTTATTAATTGGTTAATGTAATACCCAAACTTAGTAGTGCATGGATAGACTCTAAACAACCATGTACTGTCAGAAATTTTTAGTAAAATTTTATGTGTACTGTTCTTGGAAGAATATCTATGAATTTTATCTGGGGATTCATGTTCCCAAAAGGTTAAGAATTAATACCCTGAAAGTAATCCATTACAGCATATTTGGAGGATTATGAATGAGGCAGCAATGTTCTGCCTGATTAATTAAGATTTCCCATTGAAATACAGCTGGACCAACTGAGACATTTCCTCACTCTCTGGTTCGTGGAATGGCGTGGATACATGGCTTAAAAACTCGTGAACCGGTGGAGCTGCAATCACCAAAGTCTATCATTAAGTTCCAAGCTGATGTCAGTGCTCTAGAGATGCACACAGGAATAATAAATCCATGTACAGATATCATAGCCTAGGCCTTGACCTGATCCAAAAGACTGAGCTCATGGGTCAACCTGCCCTAAGAAGATTTACAGCAAATGTGAAGTTTTCTTTGGTCCTGAGAAAATGTTTGTAATTTTTTCCTTCATGGATATACTGAACAACCAGAAAGTAAAAAAACAACATGTGAAAAGTCAGCTTATCTTGGCAAACAGTTTGACTGGAGCGATACTCTTCAAGTCTCTAAAATAGAGAAAATTATCTAGGTTTTAGCTTGGCTGTATGACCTGAAAATAGCTATCACTTAGAATTCCAGCATGTGGGGTAGTAATAGCTGCATCTGGGACAAACTCCATCTCATCTCAGAATACAGAAATATGCTAAATCAACGTTGCTGTGAGAATGTGTGAGTACATGGGGTGTAAGTTGTGGAAGGACTCATGAGACCTTCTCTTGGAAGGGTCGACTGTAAACAGTGTATCTCCGAGCATAACTGTTAAGCATAAGCTGTTGCTGGAAGAGCACATGGGGTTTTGCACTGGGAGACCAAAGACCCTGATTGTTCTGATGCAAAGAAGAGTGAAGACTCACCCCTGCTACAACTCAGAATATCATTTCAATGACATTATCCCTCATAGATAAAAAGTCTCCTATGTAGAGTCCCTTAAGGATTTGAAGTAGGAAATGGATGTGAACTCTGCTAAGTTCTGGGTATGTAGTTATTTCTCTGGAGGCTGACTTATAATTATAAGTTAATATTTCTCAGGCTCCTCTTTATAAAAATAATGAAAGGTGAAATTTCAGAAAAAAAGGGCAATTTCATCCTTAAAAAGCAAGAAAGTGCTCCAGTTGGATAATAATAAAATAAAATATGACTTTATAACTCACTGTAGGTACAGCAAACACTATAATAGCACCTCAGCCCTATTTCTGGATCACCAGAAGTTGAATTGTTCTTGCTTCAGAATATTTCTATGTCCCCAAAAGATAATAAAATACAGAGAAGAACATGACAAGCATGTTCAGAGAAATCAGAGATGGCCTTTGTTTATCTATGATAATGTGAGGCTCCTGCCTCTGAGTTTAGGTCTCTGAAATGTGATAATGATGTCAAAAGCACATTTTGGACATCAGGATCAGTGCTTTTCCCTGGCCACAGGAAATGCGGCTTTGCCTCTCTTTCTCTGCTCACTTCAGGATGTCAGGGCTAGCCAAACATGGCCAGGAAGCCTAGATAACCACGAAGGAGAGAAACAGACATCCCAGGATCAAGAGTTGGCTGTTGTTCAGATTCTATTATCTAGAGGAGAATTGTAATAATACCTTCCTGGAGAGTCTCCATTCTCATCGAATAGGATCATATCTCCAGAAACTCCAGTAAAATTGGTTTTCATCAGGGAGTCCAAAAGTTTCCGTCCATCAATTGGCTTCATTGCATCACAAAGTCCTGCGTAGCCTGGGCAGAGGGACATCTGCATGTTGTGGAGCCCATAGGCCATGGAATAGATTGCGTTGATCACAAATCCCATTTTGGAATCTTGAACATGATGTGTTCTCAGAGTTAGAGAACCTGTTGGGAAACAAATCAGGGATTAACTTTGAAATTTAATTTACTGTAGCTACATCCATGGATCCTGAATAATTGGAGAATGTATCAAAATAATTTTATCAGAATTAGAACCAAAGGCAATACTAAGAAATAGGTGCCAATGTAGTGTGCCTAATAATTGTCTTCTATATTTAGGTTTTTCTTCCAAAACCCTGAAGAAAGATCTGAATTGCCAACAGTAGCAAGATTCACTTCCCTCAGTAACAACCTCTGGATATGAATTCAGGATAGCACTATATTTCTGTACCACAAAATTTATCTTAAGGACAGATGAATTTTCCTAGTGTCATCTGTGATAATATACCTTTTTGGTTCAGAAATCCTCAACAAATCTCCAGTTTCCAAACTATTAAGTCTTCCTAGCTAAGCAAACTAGATCCTCTGCAATCTGGCATCAATTTACCTATTTAGATTTATCACCCAAACATTTCTAATCTCAAAGCATATGCTCTCCATAAACTGGCCTATTTGGAAGGTATGAAGTATAGTATAACATTTAGATTCCATTAATTAGTTAGTTAATTAATTCAATAAACATTTATTGGAATCAGTGTATACATAAAGCTACGTGATTGATCATCTAGGGAAAAACAAAGATGAATTGGACATGGATTTTGCACTTAAGAAAGTTGTCTAATAACAGAGATAAATTATGTAAGTACAGTGGAAGGTAGAAAGTGATAAATCTGTAGTACATGTGGAGTTAAAATCTATAAAGGCCCAAAGGAGGGAGAGAGATCCCTTCCAATAGAAAGCCCTCGGGAACATTTCATTAAAGAAGTAATATTTGTTATCAGTGATTGATTTGACAAATATGGACTGAGTGCCTGTTATTTGTATCTGCTCAGAATTTGCTCCAAATGACGGACATAATGTTGAACAAGATAGATATGATTCTTGCTCTCATTTACTCAGAGTCTAGAAGGCAAATGAGCATCTAAGTAGGCAATTACAGTGTGGTTTGCTAAGGGCTGAAGCAGGACTGAATCATGAATCAGACCCAGAAGCTCACTGAAGCTGGACGAGGGTTGGGAGAAGAGTAGTGCAAGCATGTTTGAAAGGTCACAGATGAGATAGAGCATGAGATGTTTGAGAAAATTTAAGAGAGTCAGAATGGCCAGAACATGTAGTGGGAAGTAGGAGAATGGGGAGAAGTGAAACGGCAGAGGAAGGCAAAAATGCTTAAGCCACATTAAGATTTCTATGCTTAAGAGGATTGGAATCCATTGAAATGTTTAAGCAAGGAAAGACCACGATCAGACTTCTATTTTAGGAAGACCAATCTGGCTACACTGTGAATAAAGGTTTAAAGGGCTCTAGGAGTGGAGTCAGAAAACCCAGTAAGAGCGGATGCAGTAATTCCAGTAACAGGCGAATTGCAAAGAGTAGAGGCTGTGGTTATGGACACAAGTGTCTAGGAAGCAGAATCTACTACCAGGCCTGGTGACTGAAGGATGGATAGAATTGAGATATATAGGAAGAATGTGGTAAGAAGTTGAAAGGAAAAGCTGATGTAAACCCAGAGTTTGTCATTTGAAAAAAAAAATGTTTTATTTAAGAGAGATAAAAAAGGAACTCTTCAAAAAGATAGCATTGTGCTTTCTGACTTCTCGAACTGTAGAGGCACATTATCATCTTCTTGATAGCTGGCTAAAATCCTGATACCTTATTTTCCCTAATAGAGAGGTTCTGTAGGGAAATAAACATAGTTCATCCTGACATAAACATAATAAGAAATCCTGCTTCCATCTCAGTACTAGACTCTGGCTCCCGACGACTTCCCATACAGATCTTACAATTTATTTCCTTCTCCACACAGACTCTATTCATAATTTCCACATTTCACCTCACATCATTCTTCTGGTTGCTAAGTTAAACACTTTGGAGTAACTTTTGGCTCTTTTCCTTCATACCTCACAACTCTTATTTAATCTATCTTCAAAATATATCTGGAATTAGACTACTTCATACCAAATATACTTCTACCAGATTCAAGATATATGCTTTCCTGTTTGGATTACAGCAATAGCCTTCTAACTGGTCTCTCTCTTTCTGCTTGTGCTCATCCTCCCCTACTTCAACCTGTTTTCAACACAATAGCCCAAATAATTCCCTTCAATATTAAGTCAAATCATGACACTCCTCTGATCAAACTTTCCAGTGGCCGCCTGATTAGTGAAATAAAAAGCCAAAGTCCTTGTAGTGGTCTTCAATGACATGCAGGAGTCTGCCCCATGGCCTTCCACCCCCATTCCTCTGACTCCATCTCCTAATATTCTTTGCTTTAATTATTCCAGTCTTCTAGACACACTGACCTTCTCCTGGATCCTTACACATACATGTGAGGTGTGCTCCTGCCCCAGACCCTTGTACTTGCTGATTCTTCTACCTGAAATCCTCCACCCACAAGAACTGTGCAGAATAGCATTTCAGGTGTTCTTGAGACTGACCAAGTTTTCCTCCCTTTCTCACATATAGTTCTCAAGAATAACCGTAGAATGTGCTAGGAATGTAACATCCTGAGATAGAAAGGAACCGGCTAGAACAGCCTGGGCTCTGTTTCAGTACCCCCAGAACAGAATGCCCTTCAGTGCTTTACCCCAGCGATTCATGTGACCCCAGGATGAGCGGGCTATTTCCCAGGGTCCCTTGTCTGTGGTGCAAGTGGCAGGTGAAACTCCATCCACTCCAGACAGCTTTCTGAGCTTTGGGGGGCCAACTCACAATGAATCCTAGGCTTCTATTGTCCCTTATTGCCTATCTGTCAGAAATTAAATCTGCTTCATGTAATTTGTTGCATAAGACTGTGTTCTGTCTCACCAGACCCAGACAAGTTGGTACCTGGCACAGAGTGAGCCTGCTTCACAACCTGCAAAGCCTGTTTCCTTCCTAGTTCAAGACTGTACTCAGGTATCACCCCCTCTGGAGGCCGCTTCCCGACATTGCATCCCGCCTAAATTGCATTTCTGCTTCCGTTTCCCCTGCACACTTCCTATTTTCTTTCCAGACATCATTTTCCTCTTATCACCATGTAACATATTATATTACATACTTTATATATTTAATCTTGCTTATTGTATGTCTCAATCACTCACTGAGGACAGGGATTTTTTTCTGTTTAGTTCACTACTCAGTGCCTAGAACAATGCCAAGCACATAGTACGTCCCCAATAAATATTTGTTGAACGAATTAAAGGACTGTTCCCTCTAACTAGAGTATCCCTTCTATTATTGTTTTCTGTCTAATCTTATACTAACACTAATCCTAACCATTTTTAAGGTTCCAAGAACACTTCCTTCGTGAAGACCACCATGATTACAGATACTAAAATTAATTTGCTCCTCCGAACTCCCTGTTACTATGTCTGTACCTCTCTCAGACACCCTGTACACCATGTGATAGCAATGTGGGCATACTTAAGGGAGCAGAGTTTGAAACACCTATTCCTCAGGTCAGCCCAATGCCTACCTTGTCCGTTAAACTTGCTGTAAGTAGAAAGGGAGTTACTCACTTGATTGATTCTACTTCAGAAAACTGACCAGGCAGTCAATGGTAGTCTTTGAGGCCATGCCTAGGTGCTTGACCTTGACCCTGAGCCATGTTGTACAACTCAGCCTCCCAACCCAATATCAGAGCTCACCAGCAGATGCTTTCGTGGCTATTTAAAAAGGTGGTAGTTTGATTCTCATTCTTTTCTTTTTCCTTTTATGAGCAGAGTATGGAGATCTGTCTTCCAATTCTTGTTCTATGTCTACCTAGCACTGTGACTTGGAAAAAATCACTTAAATTATTGAAGATTTAGTTCAATCATCTGCTAAATGGTGACCCTTATCTTTCAAGGATGACTTGAGAATTAAATGTTATAGAAAAGTCCTAAGTACTTCACACAGAGTCTGGCAAAAGATGCTTCATAAATAGTAGCTGTAGCAAAATGTAAATCATAATAACCTTTATTGGTTACTACATTTTGTGGCCAAGACTTTGGAGAATAAAAGCAAGTCAAAGGTCTCACCTGATGTGATGCCCAGTAGAGGTCTCAGGCAGTCTCATTCAGGTTTCTTTCCTGATTTTTCTTTATGCTTTGTTTGCAATAGACACTAGGTGGCACAAAAGCAAATTTGAGCCTTCTTCATTTTAAAGTTAAATCAGTGTTTAGGGCATGGTTAATGTACTGTTTATTGAATTAAGTGGGGGCAATAATGACAATTTGTATTGATTTTGCAGTTTTCAAAATATTTTTTGCATATACAGATGTGTTCATCAACACTGCAAGATAGACATGTACAACAAACATTCATATTTATAAAAAAAGAAACTTGAGGTGTAGACAGATTAAGTAGATTTTCCAAGGTCACAGAGATAATGAAAATCAAAAGTGGGCAAGAACTTTTAATGTCAAGACTAGTATTATACTATATCATTGTTCTTGTTCTCCTTGTTATACTATATCATTATTATAACATCATTATAACATCTTCTTGTTATACTATGTCATTATTCTCTGGAAATAAGGAATCTCTGAGCAGTATTGCTATATCACCTTTTAAAAATTATTGTAAATAAGAGATAAAGTTCAGGAAAACAAACTAGTAACAAAATTGGATCTTTCCTAGAAAGTTCTATGTTTCTGTTCCCTCAAATAATGCCTGCTAATGTTGTCCCAGGCCTGGGCTTAGAAATGTACGGAAGGGACTGACCAACAACAAGAGCTTAAATACTAAAGGATATACATGTTTGTGTACAGTTTGTTGAATCATTTTTTGTCATTGGGCATTTGGAAACAACTAGTCTATTTGAGCAGCATTAGGATCTTATAGAAGCGCCTGGTGCCTGTTTTCCCTTCTCACGCAAAGATCCAAATGATTGCAAATTAAAAAATGATAATAACAACAACAAAAAACAAACAAACAAACAAAATGATGGAAGAAAACCAATGGTAGTTTAACTTTTGTAATTTCTTCTTAAGTCATTCCGATGCACGTATTTTTATAGAAAGACATCATCTTACTTTGCTTTAACATTCATGAGGCATCAGGGAGTCAATTTAGAGAAATTGAAATTTGCGTTATGCCTGCACTATTTCACTCACTTTCCAGCCTTCTTCCTCCATCACAGAAAGAAGCTTATGGCTGAGCTTTCGTCATCAGGTAGCTGAGAGAGTTTGGGTGAAATGTGTGCTAACAAAGTAGGCACTTTTACAAAATCTTTACTTTCATAAAACCCAATGAGCTGGGAGCTATTTCCAGCATAGATGAAGAAACTAAGAAAATCAAGGTTACTGTCAATAGCTGGCAAGCTTAGCTTTTTTTGAAGGGGAGTGGTAGGGGTGGTTGGTATCCACATTTAAAAGAGATACCTTTTAATACATCAGACTCAATATTTATAGATATGGGGAAGATATTGGTGAATTAAGGAGTTCTCTGGCCTCTTGGCTCTTCAAGCTTAGGTCTCTGTTTTTCTCCACTCCCTTTCTAACTCCACACGTACCTGAAGGCACCTCACTTTGTGGTAGAGCGTGCACCTGGACTCCTAAGAGCACAGAGTACAGAAGATAAGAGCACAGATTCCGGATGGAGACCAGAGGTTAGAATCACAGCTCTGCCACTTAATAGCTGTTCATCATACCAGCAAGTTAATTAACCACTGTGCCGGAAAAAGTGTGTTTCTTTTTTTTGCTATTTTTCTATTTTTTTTTTATTTCAGTGTATCATGGGGGTACAAATGTTGAGGTTACGTATATTGCCCTTGCCCTATCTGAGTGAGAGCTTCAAGTGTGTCCATCCCCCAGATGGTGTGCACTGCACCCATTACAAAGTGATTTTAAAAATAGTATCCGTCTGATAGATATAGAAGAAGGTTAAATGAGCTTCTACTTACAAAGTATTTGGTAAAATAAATTGGCTTATATTACCTGGTCTCTGACTCGAGTTCTGTTGCTAATGATCTGATTTATTTCTTCACATTCCAAATATAAAGATCTGGGAGAAGTGTGTTGCCAGACAGCAGCATTAGCTGGTGCAAATGTGCCTACTGTGTTCTTTGAGGAATAAAAGGGAGGCTGAAACTTAGTGATTAAAGCAAAGAGAAGTAGGATATGAGGTAAGAGAGATAAGCAGGGGTTGGATAATGTAGGGCTTTGGAATGTTTTCATTAGAGAGATACTATGATCTGATTTCCATTTTAAAAACTTTACTTTGCTGTGTGGCAAATGGAACAAGAGTGGGAAAAGGGGGGAAACATAGGCAATACTGTGATAGAATGCTGAGAGATGATGGTAGCTTAGGCCCGGGTAGGAGTCTGAGAATCTTTTGAAAGCAGAGAGAGTAGGATGTGCTAATGGATTGGATATGGAGTATTAGAGAAAATGAAGAAACAGGGATAAGTCCAGGTTTTCAGTTTAAGCAACTCGATGGATTAGAGTGCGTTAATTGAGAACTGAGAAATAGGTTGGTGGGGTGGGGAATCAAAAGTGCTGTTTGACCTGTTAAACAGAAAGGTAAGCTGGTGGCTAATGCAATAGACCAGGTTTCAGATATTGGTAACTCTGTTTAGGGTGACAGCGGTAGAGATGGTGGGAAGTGTCCAGATTCAGGACCCTTTTTGAAAGTAGAACTGACAGGACCAGCTGACTGGTTGGAACTATTTCAACCTCTTTATAGAGATTCTGGTCACTCCTTTAAGGTGTTGTTCCCTAAGGTTCTACATTTAGTCATCTGTAATTCTATATCCTTTCCAAGGCTTCAAGTACCTTATACATGAAGACTCCCTGACACTAATACAGTGCCAGGTATTGTTTGTAGTGTTATACAGATATTGACTCAATTAATTTTTATAACAACCCAATGATATATGTATTATTTTATTAGGGAATTAGGTGAAGTATTTTACAGTTTGAATTATTTGAAGTATTCACATTACTGTATAATTATGAAGTAATTTATACACTGTCACAAAGCTAGTAACTGGCAGAATCAGGACTTGAAGCCAGGCAGTCTTTTTCCAGAGTCCAGCCTAGAAGCAGGATGTTTTACAGCCTCTGAAACCCAAATCCAATTGAACTCCCAGACACTTCTGAATTGTTTACATTAACTTTAACATCTGATAAAAACCTGAATTCATCCTGTGTCTTATCCAATTTGGAACACCCTCCTATATTCCCTGTATTCATTTCTTTTCTTCCAGCCCTGTTCCTACCACCTTAGTTAGGGCTCTCAGAATTTCCTAATTATTTAAGTGTTTGTATATTTATATTAATATTTCCAGATTCAGCATCAAAGTCAAAAAATTAAAAGATTTTAAAATAAAATTCCCTCCCTCTCCTGCCTCCAGCAACTCTGTTTCTTACCAGAGGCAGCCATTCTTAAAAGAGATATTCAATATACTAATTTTACCATTTTTTCAAGATATGTTAGATTCATTGATAAATATTCACATAAACATATAAATGTCTTATCATAAATGTCATGCACACATACTGTTTTACATCTTGCTCTAAACACTATATTGTGGAGCTTGGAGTTCTTTCCATATAGAAATGTTACATTATTTTACTGGCTATGTTGTATTCTCTCATATGAACATATAATCATGTATTTAACCAGTCCCAGAGTGCCTTATAATTTCTTGCTTGGGTTACTACAACAGCCTGTTAACAGATTTTACTGCCCTCGATATTGTCCTGCTCTAATCTATGTATTTCCCAATGTAGATACATAGAGAGTAGTCTTTCTAATGCACAAAACAGATTTTGTTAGTCAATCAAAACCATTTATTTGCTTCCATTCAATTCATAACCAAATTATACCCTAAATACTTTGTTCTGATCTTCAAGACCTTTCTTATTCTGGCCTCAATTTACTTCTTGAATCTTACTCATTATACTCATACACAACAGATATTCAGAACTTCCTGCAGCCATATAATAAACTCTTCTCTCTTATATTTTAATATATACATCTGGGCCCCTACACATTTCATTCTATACACCTGCAACATACGTTCCTTCAATTTGTGTGTGCTCTAGGACTCACCTCCACCCAGAAATTGTTCATGACTCTCCTCTAGTCCAGAATTAAGGTTCCACTCTATTTTTTATACTACTAGTGTTGGTTTTTATCATATGCTAAACACCCTGTACAGAAATTTCCTGTTTGCATATCTATCTCTAGACTGAATTTAAGGCTTGCCTTGCTCTTCAGTAGCATTGGTGGTGATCTGTCATGGGTTTCTAGTACACTGCAGGCTTCCTAGGGACAAGGATTCTGTGTGGTTCACAGATGTAGCCCTTACATGTAGCACAGCACCTGACATGTAATTAGCACTATTACTATATATTGAATGAGGCCAGATAGGTGACAGATGCCTCAAAGAGTGTCACCAAATACCAGATCTGGTCCTCAGATTGTCAAATCAGTTTACTAGAGAAATGACACCTACTTAAAACTAAATAACAATGCCAATTTACAACAAGATGTGTCAGGTGGACCAGACAATCCCATTAAGCAACCTCATGTGCTTTCACTACCTCATAAAACTACATGGGAAAAATTACACTTCAGTCACGATGGAGTAAGCACACTCCACTCTGTTTTTGCCGCTGAATGCAGCAGCTACAAACCCTGGACAGAACTGGAGCAGCTATCTGAAAACTCAGAAAAGTAAATGGTAAGAAGCTATTAGGGAAGGAAAACAGAATTCAAATACCACTGAATTATGCATGAGTGGTTTTGGATCTTTTTTCTTCACTGTCTCCAGACTTGGACTAAAACGTGGCCCAGAACATGGAACTGTGCACCCGGTGTAGGCAGGCAGAAAGAACTCCAAGAGAAGTCCTCTATTTCTGATCTGAGGAGTAGAAAGAGGCACACTACAAATCAGATGGAGTAGAGATGTATTGGAGGAAATTTTATTTTTTTAATTTTTTTTCTCCCATCCAAGCCCCCAGATACCCCTGCCAAGATGATCATAACAGGTGGTAGTGGCAGATGCGACTTTGAATGGGCAGGCATCTATAACTCTAAGGGTGGGAACCCTTCTCTGTCACCAAAGGAACTGTGTCCCAAGAGTGTGGGGAAATTCTCTGTTGTTTCCTTCCTTTCTCTAGCCTCCCTCCACTTGGCTTCCATGGCAACCTGGTCTCAGAAACAGAAAGTGTGATTTGGAGATAAATATTAAAGTTTCAGATTTCTAGCCAGAGGACCAAGAAGTGGGTGGGAGAAGCTGAAAAGTGTCAGGGAGATAGTGGAGAAGGGGGAGCTAAGAAAGTGATCTCATAACATTGAGCATGAACTCCTGGGTCCTCCCTGAGTTGTACAGGCATAGATTTGACCCTAGTCAGCATAACAAAGTTTGGGGAACTGGACTGTGGAATAAAACACTGCCTAGGTCCAAGATTAGCCACTTGGTGAGGCACATATGAAATAAACTTCAATAGTATTGCAAAGACTTTGAGAACTGAAATGATAATGGAGCCATAGGTTATAAAAGGTGGCTATGAACCTGTAGACTGAAGCTAACCAGGTTGGCTGCTGCTTTAAAAAAAAAAAAAATCAGTATTATCTGTAAGATTCAAATAGCACCCAAAATTACATAACATTATATTTGAAATGTCCAGAATTATGAGATGATATTGAGAGAAAGATAATTGTATATGATCATTTGTGATTATTTGGAAGTGACATAAAGATCCCACAAAATTTTAGTGGTCTTCTGACTGCATTTCCAAACTGTTCACACAGTCTTTCTTTAAATGTCTTAATAGAACTCACAGAGTTATATTCAATTCCTTTGTTCTTTCTGCTTTGGCCCTAGAGGGAATTTCTGGCTCATTAATTAATTTATTTTTTGATTCATTCAGAGATTAAGTCATTGATTAAAAAGACATTTATTGAGTACTTACTGCATGTCAGACACTGTGCTGGATGCTGGTGACACAAACATGAGTAAGATAGTATCTTTGCCCTCTAAATAAAAATGACCAACAACACGTAAGGTACAGGTTCAGCAACAGAAGCTTGAGGGGGCGTAAGGAGTTTCATCTCATTAGGCAAACTTTTAAGTCCTGAGTACACATAATAAAATGGTTCATTTTATCCAGACTTCTTTTCGTATCCACTAAATAGTAGGAAAGAGGGCATGTTAATTAGTTGGCATGTTAATACACCAACGAACTGAACTTCATTCAACACTGTTTACTTTGTTCAAGGATTATTTTGGAGGGTCTACTGTGGGTCAGGCTTAACCTAGGTATGGAGTTTTGTGCCAGACCAAACTTACCAGCTGCTCTCAAGCTGGATCTGCCTCAATGCAGCATGCAGAGAGGAAATGGAAGCAAGGAAGAGCAGCTCTTGCTTCTATTTTTCTTTATTCAAAACGGGATGCTTGATATAAGCCACTTATCATTCGGTCCTAATTTTAGTATTGTTTAATCAAATCAAAAGCTTCCAAAAGGATTAGCAGAAACTGAAGCCCTCAAATCTGTGATTACAATTTAATTTTACAGCCCTCAAAACATGTTCTTCAATTCATCTGGGGAACTGGAACTTTGAAGCTTAGTAGCTGTTAAACAAAGGGAAATCAGAATGTCTTAACAACACAGAATCAAAGAATGTCTGAGATACAAGGGATTTTAGAAAGTATTTAGTGTAGAAGCAGCATAAAGGAAGCCCTTGGGCTGAATTTGGCCTTTAGATATGTTTTGTTTGGCCTAAATGCTATCGTTTGGTAATTTCACATGAAAAATCATGTGGAGTCTCTTGAAAAATCAGATGTCACAACACTGGCTCCACATTCTCCCGTGGCAAATGCTGACCTTCTTCTATCCTTTACGTCACCTCGCTGGATGCTGTCTCATCTGAGATTGTGACCTCTTAATTTGGTCCAATAAACTCATTTTACTGATTAGAAAAACAAAGCCAAGAGAAGAGAAAGGACATCCCTAAAGTCATACCTTTAGTTAGTAGCAACTGGCCTCAGATCCCTTGTCTCCTAATTCTTGAGAATTGCTATTTTCATTATGAGAGACAAAGTAAGAATGATTTGAAAATGTTTTCAGTAAGTTAACTCATAACCATAGAGTAATGAAATAGGCAAGAGTTTATTTAAGAAAAAAAAATCTCAAGTTAATTCTTTGTGGTAGCCCATATTCTAGGGCACTAAAATGCTTTCAGATCATCCTCGTTATTCCTTCTTTATCCACCAGTAAAGGAAAGACAGTAAAAGGAAGGAGGAGATAAGGGAAGGATTCAAGCATTTTCTAGGAAGGTGATTACAAGCCTAGAAAATGCTATTGGATAACATACTGTAATCTTGCGATGAAAAAAACTGCAGTGAAACAAATTCTCCCTATCTCATTTGTTTTCTGAATCTGCTCATTCTTTATGCAAATGACAAGTGAATTCCAGTTATGCACAGTGGAACATACACTAATATTTTTTTCTGCCGTGATAGAAGGGCAGAGCATCCCCCCAAGACAGAATTAACCTTTTGCCATTACGTGTTCCCACAGAAATGTGTTTATACCTCTATCACAACACTTAATACTTTCTGCCATGCCTTAGCATTATCTGTGCTCATCTGTGCCTACCAGAGAGTATGAGTTCCCTGAAGGCTAAAACTGTCTTGTTTATTCTGGATCCACCATAGTTCCTAACACTGTGGCTTAGCATGGGCAATCCATTCCTTCATTGACCATTTCCTAAATGCCGATTTTGTGGAAAAGCCTCTAAACATATCATGGGATTCAGAGATTAGTTCAGAGTAGACAGTCAGCTCTATGCACATCAGGTACACATTGATCTTGTTTCTCATTGTATTTCCAGCACCCAGAACAATGCTCAACATTGTAAATAATATGTGGGCGGATGGTATGAATGATGGATGAATATGGAATAGATTTACTGTGTGGAACCTAACATGTAGTGGACCAGACAGAGAAATGAATGCTATAATGAAGATGCAGGGACCTTCTTGGGAACATAGATTAGGATTAATGAAATAAAGTCCTAGTTATGTGATCTGGGACTCGGACAGAGATTAGTAATGGAAAGAAGGAAAAAATAGTCTATAAAAGGGTTGGGGTAACTGATGACATCGCTTAAGTCACACATCCTCTGATCTAACACTATATGTGTCTATTCTTTGTCAGGCAGCGTGGCAACACTGGGAACCCAGAGCTGTATTTCACATGTCTGTAGAGACACCAGTTTCTAATATCTGCAGAGTCTCTAATTTATAACTGTGTCTGAAATACAGACAGTTGACCTCTAAATGCTCATATTGAAATGCAAATGAACACAGCAGCTGGAGAAAGAAGAGGCTCCTTCAGGGAGCTTCAGAAACTCAACAGGGATTGTACACTTCTACATGCAGAACACCAAATTTTAAATTTAAATGATTCACATGAACAGCCAGTTGGCAGCCCTCTGATGGATACGTTATTTCAGATAACATCTCTCTTTCATTCACATTACAGTATTTTAAGGAACTTCCATATGGTGTGTAAATGAAGGAAGAATTCCACTGGGATATGAGGGCTGGTGGTAATGATATTATTTAAAGCAGTGTGTGGTAAAAACCATGGCATTAGAGTCTTCCTACTGCATGCTAAGACCAAATTCCTCAATCAGACCTTTCCCACTTGGCCCTGTCTGTCCATCTTCATTGTCACCATTCTTTTCCGTGAGTTTACATTTTAACAGTGTTTTATAATGTTTTCTAAAGATAATGCTTACCCATTTCTACTTGATTAGCTTCCTATCGTGCTTTAAAACATAGTCTAATGGTCACTTTAGTGTGTATTCTTGATAGAGATTCCCAGGTAGAATCGTATGATTCTTTTCCAGAGATTTCCCATTTTGAAAACAATAAAAATAATACTTTCTTGTACTGTTGTGAGAATTAGAGACAATACATACAGAAGTCATGACCCACAACAGATACTAAATAATGAACAACTTGCTGTCATTATTGCATACCTAGTACAATTTACATATACAAGATCACTAGATTAGTATGAAATATTTGTAAAATTAGCACTCTCCGCCTTTGAGAATGACTATACTTATTTATTCATAAAATGTTCTCAAGTTTATGCTTCTGACAATAAGTGATGCAAAAATTTTAAGTTTCATTAAGATTTTTACTTCTAATTAAAAATAACAAGGATGCTAAATGAGAATCCCTTCTCTTATAATAAACACTATAATTGAAATGAAGTAGAAAATTGCAAAAATGAAATACATTGCAGTATACAAATCTTCTGCAAAGAATTCAACCACAAAATACAGAGTTCAAAAGTTGTACACATGGGAGATTAATTATCATCTCTAATGCAAGAGATTTGATTAGGGTAGAAAGTAGATTTGCATAAGATGATAGACATTGGATTGTTTTTATCAAAAGATATTTATGAAGCTCCCTCTTATGAATATGGTAGTCACTGTACCAATAAACTTCTGTATTATGGGTATCATTTTAAAATCATAACAATGTTACTATTGACCATGACAATGATTATTTTCTATAAACCATTTTATTCTGAGTTGGTTGTTAAAGGAGAAGAGATAGAGAAGAAAATATCCCACAGATGCTAGATGCTAGGTGCTTTATATTTGTGAAATTGTTTAACCCTCACAGCACATGTACAAGCTAAGCATTATTTTCTGCCCTTATTTAGATGACAGAATTTGGGCTAAGAAAGTTAGAATGAAATGTCAAATGGCATAAAGCTAAAATGTAGTAAAGGAAAATTTCAAACCCAGTTCCATTTGACTCTATAGACTATCCTTTTTCAGTAAACCAATATCTCCCTTAACTTTTTATAAACATAACAAGGTCACTCTCATCAATGTCATTTTCCTCCACTCGAAAATGGGAATAATCATCTCTACTTACTTCTGAGAGTAGTACTTGAGGAGTACTTGAGGAGCAAATGAGATGTTATATGTAAAATATTTTGATTAACAATAATGGTTAATATTTATTGAGAAATTACTGTTATTCTAACTTAACCATACAAAAATCCTGTGAGCAGATACTACCATTAGCCTAATTTTTATATAAGAAAATTGAGTTTCATTTATGTTGAACAATTTTTCTAAGGACAAACAGATTGAAAACACATCAAATTATAAAGCATTGCTAGTAGCTGAAAACTTTAGTACTTTATTAACAGAGAGAATCATGGAAGAGTGTAATATAATGTAAGAAACCATTTTCTGAAACATTAATTTTCTTATTTCCTAAGCTCAGTACCAACTTACTTTCAATATACATATCATAAGTGCACCAGAGAGATGCAACACACCCTGGGTATTTTTCAATGGACTGGCATTTATTACTGTGTATTAAAGATAAGATCCAATAACATGGAAACCGCTAAACTACATCTCCTTGAGACTACTCAGTGAGACTCTGATTTTTCCTGCTTCACATAATTCTAAAAAGTTCCAAATTAGATTCAATGGTGGGCATTATCTCAAACTAATGTTTTGCATTGACAGAAGGCAGTACAACATAATAAAATAAATTATTTTAGATGCTTAGATTCAAATTGTAGTTCTTAATCTGTCAGTCATATGTCCTTGTCTGGGCAAGCCAAACTTCTCTGAGCCTTTGTTTTCTCATGTGTAAAATAACAACAATAATATCTGAGGATCATGAGAGAGCAAATGAATGAAAGAGCAAGAGGAAACTATGAGCCATTTTGTAATTATAACAGATTAATATTATTTTATAATCTATAGATCTGAGGGTAAGCTATGCTGGTTCTCCAAGGAAATCTGAGCTGGTTCATTCCAACATCTGATTATAATGAAGCAGTTCATAACTGAGACATTACTATCCTTTGAAAAGAATTTCTCTGTCTTAGATCTAGTTGGTGTTGGAGGTTAAGGTGGGACCCACCCTTGAGTACATTAACTATGGCCAATCTCCAGATGTTTCTGCCATGTGTCTGAAATACTTTTTCCTTATTAGTTTCCAAAATTAATCCATTTCTTAAAATAATTAGAGAGAAATGAGATAGAGTTAAAGAAAATATTCACAAAGACATTTCAACTGTATATAATCTCTAATCTAAGAGGAATATCTTATAAAATATTATCGTGTTTAAAAAGAAATAATAAAGATAAGCAACTGCTTAAATACACTATCCACTTTACCATTATGAACGTGCATCGATTTCATTATAACCTGGACTTCAATCCCTTTGACTCATGGGATCGCCAGCTCAGCACAAGGCTCTGAGCTGCATGCTGGGAGGACCAACAGAGGGGAGAGGGACACCTGCCTTCTAACACCTGTTTTTTAATCATAATGGGACATACATTCATTTATTAATTCAACAAGTATGTATTGAGCATCAACTACATGCCATAGCTGTTCTAGTTAATAGAGTTTTCAGCACATATTTGTTAAGCACCCGGTATATTCTACAATCTGTGAAGTTGACTAATGGTAGCAGAGAAATTAATATCATGTGTATTGTTGAATTTATGTATAGTCACAGAGCCTGAGATTTGAAACTGTTTCACAACTGACTATAATCTTGCATAAGTCATTTACCTTCTCTCAACATTATTTTTTCCATTTTTATTAAAAGGACACTAATAGTAACTACCTCATAAGATGGATGGAAGCATAAAATAAGATAGTGTAGAGAAAATGTGGGTAAGAATAGAGCCTATCAAGCAACTGCTTATTAAATGTTAATTATGATAATGATGGTGATAATGAGGCCATTTATATTATCCCCAATTATTGAATTAAGCTGTAATTCATAATTGACTGCATAGAATACAAATATTTTTACTAATTTTGATGAACTCTTTCATTTTTCCTAGATTCTAGAAGGCCGTATAATTCTTTCATTAGAAAAGTTGAAGTATTCTTATCCTCATGCATTCTCCATTCCCTGATGGCCAGGCAATGGGAATATAACCCAGGATCAGTAAATTGGAAGCTCTCTCCCAGGAATCTGGAGAAAGTAAAGTAAAGCAAAAGAATGGCTGGTATTTATTTGCAATGAAATTTGAGATAAGGTCCAAATGCAGTTATTGCTAAAAGCTGACTTTCCTGTTTCCTGGAAGCCTGGGAGCTAGTCCAGGTTTCCAAACTTGGTCTTTCAGCTACCACTGCATCCTGAGAGGCCCCAATATTCTTACAAATGCTGATTTTTATTTATATTTATTTATTTTACTTAAAAGAGTCAAACTAAGATTGATTTGCAGTGACTTCAACCAAAACCGCTATCATGAGTCAAAATAATTTTTTGGAAAAGCCACTTATTTTCAACTGGATAGTTACTTACTAATTATTTAAGTTATAATTAAACTATTCTTTTTACAATTATTAGTGGCTTAGCTCTATTGAGAGTTTCATAGGTTTGTATGGGTGTTTACAGTCCAACAGAGGCAAATTATTTAATTTTATGTCACAGTAGAACCGTGGCCAAAAGGTTTCCTGAACCGACTTTGAAAAAGCAAATGCAGACATCAAATGAAATTCACTACTGCCTTCCCTCATCTGGGATAGCAGATGCCTTGCACCTAGGAAGCTGATTCCTCAAGAAAGAATACCCTCCAATTACCTGTGACTATTTGAATCTGGCAGTTCAGTTTAGAGAAAGAATCACTAGACAAATTTTCTTGCCTCTCTTGTCTGCTGAATGAGCTTAATTAAATATTGTCTGAGAGCATAAAAGGAAATCCTGGACCATACCTACTTCTGTACCTCCTCCAGGGAAACTCAGAAACATGGGAGGAAGGAAGAATGACAACAGGGAAACTGATACAAGAAACTAAAAATTTCAGGAATCAAGGGAACCTATACTGCAGAAAACTTGCTATGTGCTTTTTAGACAGTCAATTAAAATATCAGTTTTGTTTTCCAAATCTTTCCATGTGATGTCCAATAAAAGCTAGTTACCCAGGACTTTTTATATATCTCCCTTTTGTGGTGATTTGCTGTATGTCAGACTTTTCCATTTTCCTCTGTGTTAGAAACAGAGGTGAGGTTTTGACAGTACTAAGACGGTACTAATTGCTAGGGGATCTAGGAATACAGAGTCCTATAAACCTCTAGCCTCGCCTCTGTAGAAGGGTGACTAATAACATACAGTCTTATCAAACAATGACCTGTATCTCAAACATAAAATTAAAAAATTTTTTTTTTATTATTCAAACCATGGTCATCAGGAATGAAGTAAAACCAAATTCAAAATCAAAGATATTACCCCAGCTTCAGATTCAAATTTTACACTAGTAAGATTGGGCAGCTCTACAGGGGACAGATTGAAGAGCTCGAGAATGTCAAAAGATCCAGAGAGCCCGGCTTTCTAATGTACAGGCAAGCCAATTTATTACCCAGGCCTTACTCAGAGAAGAGGAAACAAAATGACCAGCCCTGCTCTCAGAAGAGACTATGCCCCGCCAAAGCTAATTTCTATAGCAACACTGCACGAGGAAAGAGAGAAAAGGGCATACATAACCTGTATCTCTGACCTTTGAATCCACAGAGACTCTACACTCTATCAAAGGTGGCTGAGTCAATATTCTGGAATTGGGCCAAATTATTACTAAAAAGAGTAGTTTTCTAAGGAAAATTTCTTAGAAGGTATTAAATGGATTACTTTCTCTAGGAGTCACAGTTTGATATTTTTTTAAATTTTTAAAAAATTTTAAATTATTATGGGTATGTAATAGTGCTATTATATATCTTTATAGGGTACATGTGATGTATTGATACAGGCATACAATGTGAATTCATCAAATCAGGGTAATTGGGTATTCATTACCTCAAGCATTTAACATTTCTTTGTGTTAGGAACATTCCAATTCCACTCTTTCAGTTAATGTTAAAAAATTATTAAGCACTAGCATCGTGCTGGCATTATCCTAGAGAATGATAGGCATGGCATGGTCATGTACTTTACTCCTAAGGTACTATAACCTAGAGGGAATGTTTAATTGGTGTTATTAAAAGCAGGAAAACTAAAACAAAACAAAAATGCAAACAAAAAACAAACTCTTCCCAGAAGAGATCATTTTAGCTTAGGGCAAAAGGAGAATGCTGTAATGATTACTCCAATGCCATCGTCCAGGAAAAACACAGAAATGCCAGGTAGAATTCAGAGGTAGCAGGCACTGAGCACTGGAAATGTCACAAAACTAGAGCAGCTTATTTTTAACCAGGTGGCCTCACATTAAACTTTCACAGACATACTTCTTGGCCAATACTTCTAACAAGTCTGTATGTTGAGAGCAGCCTTTATAGGTTAGACCAGGTATAGAGAAATTTAACAACTTGCCCAAAATTATAGAGACAGAAAATGGCAGAGAAGTAATACTGATAAACACGGCTTTTTATATGCCATGGGTTACCTAGCCAAAGCATGAATAAGGTGTTTTACACCACAAAACATTTTTGAATGTTGTTTTTATATTTTGCTAGAATTTCCCAATGCAACATACACTAATTAAAGTAGAATATGCAAAACATTCTAATCTGGAAACTTTGTGACAACAAGAGTTAGAGTTTGTACTTAGTTTCTAAATGTACAAACCTCTTATGTTTCTCTCCATTGTGACTAATAGAGATTGGTGACTTCCATTTGAGTTTCATTTCTCCATACAATGTAATTTTGGGCTTAATTCTTTCTTAGAATTACATTTTTTCATTTGTTCTGAAGTGTTGGGATTCTTGGCTCAGTGAATTGCCAGAGAAACATATTGTGTGGAAGAAATTGTTCCTAATAATGATATAATGTATTGAATTTTACTAAATGCCAGAGACTAGGAGCTATAGAGTGAATTGTGTTCCCTCAAAATGTGAGGCTTTTGGGAGAAAATTAGGTTTAGATGAGACATCAAGGGTTGGCCCCTCATGATGGGATTAGTGCCCTTAGAAGGAGAGACACCAGAGAGCATACTCTCTCTTTCTCTTTCTGCCAAGTGAGGACATAGCAAGAAGGAGACTGTCTGCAAATGAGAAATCAATCCCTCACCAGAACCAACCAAGCTGGCACTCTGATCTTAGACTTCCAACCTCCATAACTATGAGAAAATAAATTTCTGTTGTTTAAGCCACCCAGTCTATATTATTTTGTTATGACAACTTGAGCTGATGAAGACACTATGTTAAGTGTTTCATAGATACTATTCCATGTTCTTCTTATAATATCTCTATCAGGTGGGCATTTAATATCATCCCACATTTATGGCTGATGAAAGTGAGGAAAGACAATTTAAGCAATTTGTCCAGTGTCACAGAGCTATTAAGAGGCAGAGCCAGGTTATAAATCTAGCTTGTCAAATGCCAAACCTTGTTCAAAGCCACTTTACTATGATGTCTTCGGTATATATAACTTTTCATTTATATAAACCCACAACTCATGCATCAATCAGCATAATCATATTTGTCACACTTATTAATATATGTGGAAATACCTTATATTTCTTTGTGGAACATTTTTAGGTCTGATGGACCCTGCTCCTCCTGCAGTAACTGTATGAAAGATGCACATGGAGGACAGTTTCTAATCTACTCACTGTTAGTAATTTTGCCCTAGGGACTCTTCACTACTACTGCATGTCACTAAGGTGTCAGTCACACTTATTTTAATTGTCTGTACATATCCACCTGTGTTCACTTAAAACTCGAACTATTTTAAGCAGAACTCATCTTGTATACCCCAATCTAGCCCCTTTCCATATTTCTCTATTTACAAAATTTTCTCAGTCTCTTAAAATTGAAAAATTGAGCTCACCCTTGCCTCCTACCTTTCCATCAACTCTGCTGAGTGTCACCAAGTTTATGCCACTCTTCTGTCATCTAACAGTAGCTGCTGTGGCACTCTTAATTCCCAGTGGCTTAATATGATAAAAGTTTATTCCTTGCTCACATCCAATGTTAATCACTCCCTCATCCAATAAACTCTGAATGATCTTCTCAGGTTAACCTTTTTAAATCTGGTTTTTGATCATATCATTCTCTTCATCAAAAATCTTTGACAGTTATTTAACAGGTGGAAGACAATTCCTCAAAATCATGGCTTAGCATATTCTTAAAAAATATATTTTCGTATTTTCATTTCCAGTCTTATCTGTTACTACATATGATACCTATACTCTGGTTGAACTGGTTTACCGTCTATCACCTGAACAGGCCTTGTAATTTCTCAACTCCATTCTTCAGTTTTCCTATCCTTCTAAACTTGGAATGATCTGCTTCCAACTTTCCCTCTCACAGTCCAACCAAGCTTCAGGACTCAACTCAAATGCTAACTATATCATTAAGCCCTGATCTCCCCAGATACGAACATTCTCTACCTTCTCTTATGCCTAGAGCCCTTAAGTCATGTTCCAATCATTTTCTACCTGCCATGTACAACTTTGTATTGAGGATATCCCCAGATGAATTATAAGATACCTGAAGGAAGAGATTAACCACTAAGTAAGCTTTGCAATCTCTCTTATAACTCTTAAAGCTAGCTCAGGATCTTGCTTAATGGATGTTCAAAAAAATGATAATTTTATGAAGAAGATACAAAAGAAATTTAATAAATGCCTTCAATTTGTATCAATACTTCATTCATCAAAAATAAATCATGTACCATTTAGGTCATATTTATTGTCTGCTCTTATAATCATGAAGCCTTGAACTAATCAGTAAAATATTTTGGAAGCAATAGCTCAAATAACCCAGATGTATTTCAAAAGAAATTGAATTGTGAGAGTCAGTGGGAATCACCATAGTAACAGATGAACCCTATAATTCTTGCAGTCACTTGGGTGTAGAGTGGCATTTATACATCACGACAGAAACCTGGGAGTTGCTGCCCATCGGGAGCAGCAGGAAAGTATATCAAGTCAGGGTAATTAACAGTAGTGACAACCCCCTAGAATATCGAGCTGTGTAATACAATAGAAGCTTATTTCTTGTTTACATCACAGTCTGACATAGATTGTGAAGCTCTCCTGAGTCTTTCAGTGACTCAGGGAACCAATATCTTTTTATCACATGACTTTGCCATCTCTGAATCCACTGTTTCTAGTCACATGCATGTAGAAGGGAGAGTGAGACTAGCATCTCTTGTGAAGTTTTAGGCAGCTGGCCTCTAAGTGGCACACATTACTTCAGCTCATATTCTGTTGACAGATACTAGTCAGGTACTACAAGGTATGTTTGCAAATGATGTTTCCCTAGGTGCGCAGGGTGAGGGAATGGAATTTGCTGAGCATCTAGCCTATGTCTGCCACACCAAGGCTCCAGCACCTAAAGGAATTTGATATCTGGATCTGAGGGCTGTTCTGTAAGGAGTAACCACTGAAAACACATTTGCACTGGGTTTATTAGTAGTGGCAAAATTCATTTAACATGAGATTCCTTCAGATAACAATCGATCTTCTGTAATGGGATTCCATAGCAGGGCTATGCTTAATAATAAGCAACAACTTTGTATTGATATTTGTTCTGAAACTCAAATATTTCAGCTATGCATCAAACATATCTGTAGCCTGGCTGAACTTTACCTATTCACCTTATCTCTACTTTCTAGTGTCTTTCCTCCTATCTTCAATCTTTCTGATCCATTTAAGTCTCTGAACATGCTGGGCAAATTCCAACCTTTTCAAAGGTTGAGTGGCCTGTGAATTAGAATGCCATTATTATTGAACATTATTGGACAAATAAAAGACCATTTCACCTCTTCTACTGTAGCTCGACTTCCCACGTGCCCAGGTTATTCTCTGAGTGGCGTCTCCTCTCCACTTATCCACACCATGTCCATGGTGTCCTTTCCAATTGTGCTTGGGTATTCTGACCTGCATTGATCCTCCTGTCCATAGCCTTCCATAATTCTTATACATCATGTCACACATTCCAGAGATGCTTTGTGACCTGACAGACTTTGTGGTAGAATAACATGGCAATCAAAGCAATCTTAATAAAGGCCAGTTCAGGTCCTTCCTTTGCCCAGATTCTCTAATGGCTTCATGTTTCACTGAAGTCAAAGCAAAAATTAGTACAATGGCCAACAAGGCTCTACAAGATCTCCCCTTCTCGGACCCCTTAGCCATCATCATCTACTTATTTCCTCCAATTTACTCTGCTTTAGCTACACTGGTCTCTCAGCTGTTTCCTCAAATATGGCAGCTTCCATACATCTCCAGACTTTATTCTTGTGATTTCCTTCTCCAGCAATCATCTTCCCCCATGTCCACTTGGCTCACTCTCTCATCTCTTTCTGGGCTTTTTACGTCACTTTCGCGGTAAGGTCATCCCTGACCACCCTATTTACATCGTACCCTCCCTCTAAGTTTCATCTCCTTGCTTTATTTTTTTCCTAGCAATGATCATCATCCAATATGTTATATATTTTACTTATCTTTTTTGTTTTGATCTCTCTTCCCCCAGCAAGAATGTATGTTCCATGAAGGCAGGTATTTTTGTCTGTTTTGTTTAGTGCTGTAGCTCCAGCATCTAAATAATAATAATGATAATGACTGGTACATAGTAGGCATTCAAGTAGTATTTTCTGAAGGGATAAATGACTTTTATAGTTTTAATAGTTTATCTTTTATTCCTGAACAGAATGTAGATAACCTGAAGTCAAGTACCAGATCATATAGTTCTCCTGGATTTGAACCCAGCATTGCCCAATATAACAAGGCCTTAATCACAATTTACTAATGGTGAATTATTATCTTTTAAAAGTGAAGCTCTTTCATATCATTTTCTTAGGGACCATATCTTTGATGGAAGTCTCTATTGTGACTTCAGTGCCACATCACAGCTGTGAGGAATAACAGCTTCTTTATTTAGTAGCCATCTGGCCTGAGTATCAGTTCTCTACAATTTTTAAAGGTTGTAACACTGGCAATTACTGAAATGTCAAACACTAGGCCAACCAGGAGGGTTGTGGCAACAACCATCCCATACAGTTGTCATGGTGATGTGGGTAAACTCATATATAGCATCTGACACTTGCCATAAAACTGAAATTAAAATTAACTCTCTATATTGGCTCAGAGAATGGCACCTGTTACAAGTATACTGCACTAAAACACCTACATTAATACAAAGGCTAAGGCTATGAAGAGGCAGAGGAAATCTGTTTTTTGTGTGTGTGTGTGTGTGTGTGTGTGTTTTTAAAGTGTAATATTCTAATAATATGCTGTTAATCATAATTCCTAGCCTGGAGATTATTGAGAAATACACTTACTAATACCACATGTTGCATTTCTTTTCCACAATAAACTAAATGCAAATATTTTTTTAAAAGCACAATCAATTGTGGTAACTTTGTATGTGTACAGTTTTAACACAACATTTCTAGAGATCTTTTTATAAGATCTTTACATTTTTCATGCCATTTTATTCTCAGAATGACTCTAAAAGGTAAGTATTATTTAAATTGTGTAAATGAAGAAGGCAAAGGTAATTAACTGGCCTGAGGTTACAGAGCAAATGAATGGAGGAAATGAATTTGACCCAGGTCCTCCCTCCAAAACTCTTACTCCTGTGCATTTCACAGCGCGACTCACCTGAGCCATCTGAGAGACTAGGAGAGAATGCTGCACCAGATAGCTCAGAGAGGATGAGTTTAGGAAATAAAAGCAGGAGGATAAAAATTCCTTCTATAGGATAAATTTCTGTTAGGCTATGGGCATCAAAATCACAAAAGATATGGAGAGATAAGGGATTTGCCTATTTGCTAGAATTTTTTGCAACCTGAGAAGTAAGTCTGCCAATTAGAGGATTAGTTTATATTTTTATAAATGTAGACACATACATATTTTTATTTGTATACAAATATATACATATTTGTCATTAAACACTTATGAACAACTTTATTAAAGTATAATAGACATACAATAAACTACACATATTGAAAGTGAATTTGATAAGTTTTCACATGTGTATATGCCCATGAAACCATCACAACAATCAAGATAATGAGCATACACATCTCTTCCAAGAGTTTCTTCCTACATCTTTATAATCAATTTCTTTTTTTTTTTTACTTTTGAAACTTTTTTTTAAAATATATGACACAAACACACCCATTCACCTAGGCCTGCACAGGGTCAGGATCATCAATATCACTGTGTTTCACCTCCACATTGTGTCCCTCTGGAAAGTTTTTAGGGGCAACACACATGGGGCTGTCATCTCCTATGATAATAATGTCTTCTTCTGGAATACCTCATGAAGGACCAGCCTGAGGCCGTTTTACAGTTATCTTTATATACATATATATATATATATATATATATATTTATGTATGTGTGTGTGTATGTGTGTGTGTGTGTGTGTGTGTGTGTATGTAGAAGCAGTACACTCTAAAATAACAATAAAAGGTATAGTTTAGTAAATACATAAATAGTAACAGTTGTTTATTATAATCATCAAGTATTATGTACTGCACCTAACTGTATGTGCTATAATTTTATGTGACTGGCAGCATAGTCAGTTTGTTTACATCAGCATCTCTAACAAACACACGAGTAAGGTACTGCACTATGATGTTATGACCACTATCACATCACTAGGCAACAGGGATTTTTCAGCTCCATTATAATCTTATGGGACCATTGTCACAAATGCTGTCTGTTGTTGACATAAATGTCATTATGTGGCATATGACTGTATGCTGGAAGGTATAGGTTGAACTGGGGGGAAGGACATATGGATATCCAAATTTTCCAGAACTATTTGTTTAAAAGCCTATCTTTTCTCCACTGAATTGCTTGTGCACCTTTGTCAAAATTAGTTGCCCAAATACAAGTGACTCAATTTCTGAGCTCTCTACTCTGGCCTATTGACCTGTTTGTCTATTTATGCTAATGCCAATTGTTTTGATTCCTGTAGCTAGACACTCAGTCTTGAAATTGGGTAATGTTAACCCATTAACTTTATTCTTCTTTTTCAAAGGTGTTTTGAGTATTCTAGGTCCTTTGCATTTCCATATAAATTTTTAATCAGCTTGTCAGTTTCTATGAAAAAGACTACTAAGATTTTTATTGAAGTTATTTGAATTTATAGATCAATTTTGGGAGAATTGACATCTTGAGTCTTCTGACCTATACAAACAGTGTATCTCTCCATTTATGTAAATATTCTTTACTTTTCTGAGCAAAGTTTAATAGTTTTCAGGTACAAGTATTATATATTTTATCAGTATTTCTTTTTTTAATATTATTTTAAATAGTACTAATTTTTTACAGCTTTAGTGAAGTATACTTGACAAATAAAAATGTACAAAGATGATGGGGGGAAGAGCCAAGATGGTGGAGAGGAAAAACCGCCAGCCACGGTGTCTCTGCAAAAAAGACGAATTTTAGAAGAAAGAGAAAAAAATAAGCTAGCAGAGAAACATAGATCGGGTGAGGATCGGAAGGAAGGGTGTTTGAAACTATAGGAGACTCCACAGGAAGACGTTGCAGAGGAGAACAGGAAGGAGAAAGGTCCCAAGAGTCTTGAAGACCAGAGACAAGAGTAGGTGAAGCAGTTAACTTCCCCCTCCCTTGCATTTTGGACTATTGGTAGGCTCCTGAGCAGTTGGAGAGACCTGTCAATACCAGCCCAGAAATGGTTGCCGCCAGTGAGCAGTGGCCTCTTGCAGACTCAGCACCGGGATCCCAGCTCCCTGGGGGAACCTCCCCAGGCGCAGACCCGAGTCTATCAGCAAATGCCATGGTGCTCCATTCTCTCCTTCCCCCTCCCTACTCGTGGGTGCCCAGAGAGACAATATAGCCATCACATGGAGGCATCTCCAAGGAACAGGACCTTTCCTTTTGGGGCCCTACAGCAGACTGAGGGGTACTCAGACTGTGAGTTCCCTACCCACCAGCCCTCCCAGATGTTACTTGCTTGGGGACTCCAGGAGACTGGGACAAATTCCGAGGTGGAGTGAAATTGATCCAGCTTGGGCAACCTGTAGGTGATTCAAGACCACAACCCCTCCCCCTGGAAGGGTCAGGGATTGATCTCCAGGGTCCAGGAGACAGGCCTGAAGACCAGACCCCGTACACCCAGGTCAGGATCACACTGCCCCAGGGCACAGAAGAGAGATCTGTGAAAGAGCCTACTGAGGAGTGTGTGCCTTCAGGGGCAGATTGGCGTGCCTGAGGAACAACCCTCCTCCCAAAAGAGGGCTGTGCACCCAGCTCAGTCTACGATCCTGGGTAGGGAACCTCCTGGCCCATGTGACAGCCAGGCAAGATCCAGTGGCCTGAGGTCCCACTTGCTCATAGAGACCTGGGAGAGGACACAAGGAGGGGGAGATTGGAGGGGAGGTAGACCTGCTCCAAAGTGTGGGTCTTGGACAGCCCCACCCCCAAAGCCCAGACTTTCAGCTAAGTGGAGCCATTTCAGCCACTCCTGGCAATTTTGCATAGAAACAAAGAGTAGACTTTGACCCTGCTAAGAGCAGTTGTGGAGCCTGAGGGCAGGCTTACCCAACTCAGCCCCACCCAGACTCACTCGCACCACTGAGGTGGAGAACAAGGACACAACTGGAAATCCCAGGGCCCCACCCACAACCCACCACCCAAGGCACAAGAAGGCCTCTCTAGAGGAATAAGCGCTAGCGACAGGACCCAAAAACAGCACTAGAGCTCGCTCCTCCCTGCAAGTGCCACCTACTGACAGGGAGGTCAGTCATCCTGTGCACCCTTTTACTGCATTTACAGAGTCATCATAAAGGGTGTGGTCAAATCTCACCCACAAACACCACCTACTGGCCCAGAGACTAAACAGGGCGTGCCATTATTCAAACCAAAATCTAAAGGCAAGAAGGAACAGCTGATCCAGATGGGAAGGAACCAGTGAAAGAACTCTGGAAGTATGAAGACTGAAACGGAAAGTACACCCCCAAAGAGGAACAACAGCTCCCCAGCAATTGACATTAATCAAACTCAGAACACTAATGACAGAAGAAGAATTTCAAACATGGATTGTAAGAAAACTGAATGATATGCAAGAAAAAATGGAAAACCAGCACAAAGAAACCACAAAAAAAAAATCCAGGACTTGGAAGAAAAATTCACTAAAGAAATTGAAGTACTAAAGAAAAATCAAACCGATTTCCTGGAAATAAAAGACTTATACAGAAAACTACAAAACACCATGGAAAGTCTCAAGAACAGGGAGGATCAAACAGAAGAAAGAATCTCAGAGATTGAAGACAACTCTTTCCAATTAAATAAGTCAGTCACAAAAATCAAGCAGAAACTTAAGAGAAAAGAAAAAAGCCTACAAGAAATGTGGGATTATGTGAAAAAACCAAACCTAGGGTGATCAGAGAACTGGAAGGTGAAGAAGAAAACACTCAAGGGCTGGATAAGCTATTTGAAGAATTAGTGGAGGAGAATTTTCCAGGCCTTGCTAAAAATCTAGATATACAGGTACAAGAAGCTCAACGGACCCCAGGGAGATTCAATGCAAATAGGAAGACACCATGTCATGCAGTCATCAGATTGACCAAAATAGCCACTAAAGAGGCCCTTCTATGAGCTGTAAGGCAAAAGTAACAAGTAACATACAGAGAAAGCCCATCAGAATAACTCCAGATTTCTCAACTGAAACCCTACAAGCAAGAAGAGACTGGGGCCCCATTCTAACTCTTCTGAAACAGAATAATGCCCAGCATAGAATCTTGTACCCTGCAAAACTAAGTTTCTTATATGAAGGAGAAATAAAGACATTCTCAGATAAGCAAAGACTGAGGGAATTCACCAAGACAAGACCAGCTGTCCAAGAAGTACTCAAAACGGAATTACACAAGGATCAGCACAAGAAACACTCACGAATGTGAAACCACTCAAAAGTTAAAGATCAAAGGCTAGATTCCACAATGGCTCAAGACAGAAAGCAAAGCAACAAAATGCAACCCAACAGAATGAACAGTAATTCAACCCACTTATCGGTTCTCTCAATAAATGTGAATGG
>CAUYSK010035955.1:0-18373 GCA_963575035.1 Avahi laniger
CATGCCTGTAGTCCCAGCTACTTGGGAGGCTGAGACAGTAGGATTGCTTGAGCCCAGGAGTCTGAGGTTGCTGTGAGCTAGGCTGACGCCACGGCACTCGCTCCAGGCAAGCGCTTGAGACTCTGTCTCAAAAAAAAAAAAAAAAAAAGAAATTGGTGGGCTGATCCTAAATGTTTTATGGGAATACAAGGGATCTTATATTAATGTAACCAAAATAATTTCAAAAAAGAACAAAATTTGAGGACTTTCACTTCCAATTTCAAAACTCAATATAAAAGTCGAGTCCTTGCCTCTGCTAGAACCTCTGTGCTTAAAGGAGAAAGGGAAGCCACAAAGGCTGGGCAAGGCAGTACGTGTGCCCCAAGGAAATTAACGCACAGCTCCAAGTTAAAAAGCAGAAGGCCAGGGAAGACAGGGAGCAAGAAGAGAGTGCAGATGGGGCTGCAGGTGACCCCTCCCCAAAGCAGAAATCTCCAGCATCAGACAAGAGAATAAAGATGACTGCCAGCAAAACCCCAAAGGTGTGGAGAGGCTCCTCGAAATCAAGTACCCCAAATGGGTGGCACAGACCACCAGAAAGGTCATACAACTGGATCTGGACAGGCCAAAGGTGCTTTCAAGAGGAGAAAAAGATGACACTGAGAAGAGAAAGCAACAGAATATAATATGAAGTTGCATTTAGCTGGGAAGACAGAGCAGGTGATTATGTGGAAACAGCAGGAGGCCAGGAGGAAGAAAGAAGAGAGGAAAACAAAAGATAATTTACCTTTGTCAGGAAATCAAATGCAGTCACTCTCCCTGAATTTTAAGTATGGAGGAGATACCAAAGAACTGGGCCATGCTGCCAAGACCTCTGCCATGTGTTGCCCATCCTGTGCCATCACGCCATTACAGCAACCCTTCACAGCTAGAAGAGCCTACAGCCTGGGGCCTCCTCTTCATTTTAGCACAGAAATTGTTTGAGGGGAAAGGGGAAAGGCTGGAGGAAGGAAGCTGCTATCTTTGAGACAGAAAAATGCAGACAGTATTTCATATGTAACCATCTGATTGACTGATTGATTTTTTTACTGTTTTTAGAATACAGAACTCTTGTGTGTGGGATTCCTAGAAGGTGAGGTCAGAAGAGTGAGCTTCCATTTGTCAAACAGACTATACATTAGGAGTGGTTGTGCCAGGGATCAGCCACTGATGAGTGTGTGACATCCAGCTCCAGTCTGCGTTGCTTGGGTGCTCACTCAGAAAGAGGTTGTCCTCTGGGAGCCTGTACGCTGTGTCCCTGAGGGTCATGGCCCATCCCCAGCCAATCCACTCTGACTGAGGCCTCCCATCTCTACCCCTCTCTGTCCGATTCCCACTCTGCTGGCCAGGGCCAGTGCCCATTTTTAACCCTACCCATCTATCATTTCAAGAAATCTGTTTAGTCTGTAGCACCCAGGCAAAATATGTTTCATGAATTAAACTTGTATATTTGGCAGATTAAACCTGACACTATCATTAAAAAAAAACCAATGTAAAGCTATAGCAATCTAATTAAGACAGTGTAGTATGGGCATAAGGATAGACATATAGATCATTAGAGAGTCCAAATATAAACCTTCATATTTATGGTCAACTGATTTTCAAAAAAAGTACCAAGGGAATTCAATGGGAAAAGATATTCTTTTCAACAAATGCTGCTGAGACAATTTGATATCCACATGTAAAAAGATGAATTTAGATACCTCACACCATATACAACAACTAACTCAAAATGGATCAAAGATCTCAATGGAGACAGGGTGTGGGGATGGTGGCTGACTACAAATGAACATAAGGATCTTTTCACAGTGACGGAAATGTTCTAAAACAGGACTGTGGAAATGATTGCAGATTCAATAAAAATCACTGAACTGTATGCTTAAAGTGGCTGCATTTTATGATATGGAAATTATACCTCAATAAAATTGTTTTAATTAAAAACTCTACTAAGTGACAAACTCTTAAGCAAGTATCTCTTAAAATACATTTTTAAAAGTACTAATAGATAAAGCACAAGCTTATCTAATGTCAGTTTTTCCACATCCACCTCTTTCTAAACTGGTTTAGAAAAAAGAACTGCATTGCTATTATCAACTTAAAATTTAGTATAAGTGAAATCTTTTTTTTTTTTAAATCACCTTCTCTTCTAAATGAGTGAAATCCTAAGTAGCTTTTATACCCTCAGGAAAGTTCAGGAAAAAAGTATCATAGGAAAATGAATTACAATTGAGAAAAATCTACAAACTAATGAGACATTCTTACCTGAAATTTTCACATAAATCAAAAAACCATGCACAAAATTCCATTTTAAATAAGCCATTATAGATTAATAATATTTTGTTTGCAATTTAATATAAGGGCCAAGTCACCAATCTTTAAGCTCTTCAAGTTTAGCCTGAAATGAACTTATAATGATGTCAATAATTTATGACATTCCTCATTTCCTTTATTTCTGTGCTACAAAGATAAGCAATACATTTTAAGATGAAATTTGCTTAAATATAAATCTACAGTGATTATGCAGCATGAAAAACTGAATTTTTTCCAAATTAAATACATTATCTAACAACATAATCAGTCTCCTATCATTTTTTAAAAAGTCTCTCCATATTAATGAGCTATATGAGAAATAGAAAAATCATACTCTAAGGAAGGGAAATGAGATGATAGCACAAATCACCTAAGTATAAAAAATTCACATATAATAGTCTGAAAAGCTACATATCCCAAAACAATAAGGGAAATTTAAAGGACAAATATAATTATCTCTTAATATACTGATAGATAATAATACTGATATATATTGTAGCCCACAATCAATTTCTTTCATTCCTTTTTTTTTTTTTGACACAGAATCTTGCTCTGTCACTGGTTAGTGCAGTGGCATCATCATTGCTCACTGCAACATCAAACTCCTGGGTTCAAGTAATCCTCCTGCCTCAGCCTCCTGAGTAGCTGGGACTACAGGCACAAGTTGGGATGGCTGGCTAATTTTTCTGTTTTTAGTAGAGACAGGGTCTCACTTTTGCTCAGGCTGGTCTTGAACTCCTGACCTCAAGCGATCCTCCTGCCTTGGCATCCCAGAGTGCTAGAATTATAGGCGTGAGCCACCATGCCCAGCCAGAATCAATTTCTATTGCCAAATACAACTCTTCAGAATTCTAAAGGAAACAAATTGCTCATTGTATTTTATAAAGTTATACAACTGAGATCTGTTCAAATCTTAAGACACTAACATCCTGAAAAGGAAGATGGTACATAATAAGAAATTGTCTGCTAGTATTTTCCTTAAAATTGAGTGCTAAAAAAAAAAGAAATAGGTAACAATTACACCACAAACAACTATCCACTGGAAGTAAGATATAACCCAGGCCACAGGTAGTAAGTTGTTATATATCAAGAAAGCAAAAGGCTATCTCAGTATAAAGAATATCCTGGATTAGGAGTTCAAGACCAGCCTGGGCAACATAGCAATATCCCTCTCTATACAAAATAGGACAGGCATGGTAGCTCATGCCTGTAATCCTACCACTCTGAGGGGCTAATGTGGGAGGATCTCTTTAGCTCAGGAGTTTGAGATTGCTGTGAGCTAGGCTGACCCCTTGGCACTCTAGCTCAAGCAACAGAGCAAGACTCTGTCTCAAATAATAATAATAAAAATAATTTAAAATAATTAAAAATTAGCCAAGCATGGTGCCACACACCTGTAGTCCCAGCTACTCAGGAGGCTGTTGCAGGAGGATCGCTTGACCCTAGGAGTTCCAGGCTGCAGTGAGATATGATCATGCCACTGCATTCCAGCCTGGGTGACAGAGCAAGACCTTGTCTCAAAAAAAAGAAAAAAGAGTATCCTGGACTGAAAAGGGAGATCCAGAATCTGCTAAAAGATCCACAAAGTTTAAAAATATACAAAACAATGGAAAAACAGGCAAATAAAATGACTAAAAGTAGAAAATTCTGTAAGTTTTTTTGTTTTTTAACGACTGGATATGGAAATCTAGGAGAAATATCTTAAAGAGAACAGCTGATAAGCCATTTTTAGTATTTTATAATGCTAAGAAATGTTAATGCTGAAAATAAAGGCCAATACCCAGTTGTCAAATTCAGAAGTCCTTTAGCATGTTTAGCCTTTTCTCTTTAGAGACTTCAGTTTCTAATGAATAACAGAAATGAATAAAGGCTACCATTATTGATGACTCTTCACTGAGATTTAAGAAATAAAATTCTTTATCTCCTAATTGGTGCTAAGTATCAAGGACTTTATTGGTTGGAGTAGACAGAAGAAAGTGGTTAAGAGGCTTCAGAGAAACAACGCCTGCTGGCACATTACCCACTAGAGTAGACAAAGACTACTTATGTGAACTCCAGATTAAAATCACCAAAAATGTCCCTTCATGTAGCACTAAGTCCAAGCTCTGTAAGTAAATAGAAGCGAAACAATTTTCAGCTCAGCTAAAAGAAGGGATACAGTTTGTATTATGTTTCTGTAGTTTTACAAGTCACGAAGCTACTGAAGGTGTCACTTAAACAATTTATAACTTTTGATATAAACTAAGTTTAGTATTATAATTACTTCTTTATCTCCTAAGTTTCCAACTCATTTAACAGTAGCAGTAAAGTCAGATGAAAAGATAATTCAATTCTATACGTGTAGAACTACCTTTTAAAAACAATATGCTTTCCCTCCAGCTTATTAATCTATAAGATCAATTTACTATTTTGTAGCAACTTTCATTTTATTTACCTTGGACCACCATACTATATGAGAAAGGAAAAAACTGATAATCTACCTACTAGCCTATTTATATACTTGCCAGTACCACATCTAGTATTGTTTTCTTGGTGTCTTTAAACAAATTGACAAAATAAAATTCCCAAATAGCATTTTTTAACAAGTTAACATTTTAGTACATGTTGAATATTAAAGTTTTAAAAACAAAGATGTATTCAAACTCTAGAATTAATAAATTTTAATCCTAATTTGGAAGTGAATATCTGGTAAAATATTTTTCATGGACAAAAGGGTAACTTTCAGTTTCATCAGCAAATTTATGAGCAACAAATTTGAAAGTTACTCCTGGGGGAAAAAAGTAACAACAACATAAATGTTCCTTGGGCCACTTTATTCTTTGGTAGTTCACATGTTAACATCACAAACTCCATCTAATGACGTCTTCTCCTTTTACAGAGTAGAATTGACTCTCTTTCCTTCTCCTAAGCATTCTATTCATAATCCTACTTCTATGGCTAATCCATACTGAAAGACATTTCCAAAACAAATAGGCCTACATTTCACCTTATCTGCTACTGTTGTGAGGGCATGCATTTTAGAAATACGAAACACATACTTTAGGAAATGTGCATTCTATTCAAGAACTGTTTACCTTGACTATTTTTCTGAGTAAGGTTTAGAACATTCTGCCCCTACATGAAAATTAAAGCATGTGCAGCCTCTAAATAATACAAGTGTTTGCCAGATAAACTGAACAAATAAGTTAGAACATACTTGCAACATATTTATGCCTGACAAAAATTTCCCCGTATATATTCAGCTCATTATCTTCAATTTGTTCCATTAAGCACTTCACAATTACAGATGTAATCCAATCCCCACAAAGGCTTATGATCTAAAATGTAGCCTAAGCCATCTTTAGACAGTTCCGAAAAGACCCCAGGAGAATGCTGCTGTTTAAAACAGAATAGTTATTTCTGACAAAACAAAATCAATCAATAAAGATATTTTTAGAAAGGCTCTTTCAGTAAGAAATCAAATTTTACATACCTGTAATATCAAGAACTGAAGGAGATGAGATGTAGTATCTATGAACTGTTTCAAGAAGTTGAGCACCATGGCCTTGACCTTGAAATGGAGTCAATATCAGCATCTGACTACAGTAAAGAAATTATTTTAAAATTAAAATATCACAACATGGCCAGTTTAAAAATTGCAAATTGTTACAGTATTCCAAGCATTTTAAAAATTTATGTGGTTTTTTTTTCAATCAACCTTCAAAAAATTCAAAAATTATTGAGATACTCAAAATTATTTTAATCTTCCACACTGTTTCAAAAGGAACAATGAAATAAATCAGTACATAGCCAAGGAATAATGGTGATTTTTTTTAAACAAATCAACACTATTATAACAAGTATTGGAAACTTCAGCAGTTCCTTCTTCTGAAATAAAAGACAAGGCACGTGTTATGCTGCCAATTACCTTACACGTGGCCGGGTTTTGTCTGGGTACACATAGTAATTATAGACTGTCATGTAGCCTACGGTCGCAAAGAGCGTAGCTCCATCCTTATTATACTTCTCAAATCTGCAGATAAAACAGAAAGCCAAGCAGGTCAATTACAGTCGCGCTCCCATGCAGTGTCCATTTTCTTTTCCATTCTCTGACTGAATTTTCAGTGTCAGCAAGCTACTCTGTGAGGGCCCAATGGGTACACCTGCTATGTTCTGAATGTACAATTCACTTAATTGGTGTGCAGCAACTTGGATAAATCAGACCTCTTTACATCACTTCAGTGCACTTGCCTATTATAAAGATGAATAGGTGGCAAGTAAAAGAAAACACAGGCAAAGCTCATTTTACTGTTTAAGCCTACATTCAGGGCCCTAACGGACAACAGCATTTAATTCAGCTCTATTCTCAAGGTCTCCCAAAGCATAATGAAGGAAAACTCAAGCCTCATAAACAATAGCTTTTCTTTCCTGGGAAAAATATCATTATACTGTCCCAATAATTGGGCTGCCACAATTAAAATGCTGGCTTTGTGGAGGTAATAAGGTCTACTGTTGCTTTAGAACTGTACTTACACTAGAAAGTAGTGCCATCTTTCATCATCCACGTCAATAAAGCTAGCAGTTTCAATAAACCACATCAAAAAGGTCTGAAGCCTTTCATGATATTCTCGAAAGCCTCTACATGTCATGTCGGCCTAGGGAAAAAGCCAGGAAAAGTCAGGTGAAACTCATCACAGAGGTAAGTGAAAGTCTGCAGAACACAAAACTGTCCTGTGGGAAAATGTTTAAAAGTCTCAGATTAAGATGTACACAGACACACACATACAAAATAGATCTTTGTCTTTAATGCAGATAAAAACTTCTTTTCTAAAGTTAGAATAAATCACTGAAAATAACAACAAAATTGCATACAGGTTTCAGGCAAATAGAGTAACTTTACTCAAGAAATATTTAGATTATCTTTACCTTATATATCTGAAAGGTAAAGTTTTCTCCTCCTGTTGGACTGAGAACTGAGTATGTATGAAGCAAGGTTCCAAATGGCTTGAAATCAACTTCCTTTTCCAGCAAAGAAAGAAAATCATTCGTGTTTGTGCAAAATCCAGGTGGAATGATTTGTCTAATTTTGCCTTCAACATCATCTGCCTAAGGAATGGACAGTAAGGACATAAAAATTTAATAACAAATTTGACTTTTAGTTGAATATACTAAATTTCTTTGAAATGGACAAAACCAACAAAAATATCAAAACTTCAGTTCAAAATTAAACTAAAGAAGTAAACACACAGTGAACTGGAAAAGATGAGTTTCATGTGCGCAAACTAGTGTCACACAAAATTGAAATGAGCTTAAGTATAACATAAAAATAAATAAGAGGAGGCAGGTAGACTGATATCAAGTATAAGAATTAGGGCAATGCTTTGAAATTTCTAACATCATATAGAAAATGCTGACTATATCCCTTCATGACAATCTGAACTGGCCAAAACAAAAGGCTGCTTATTATTAATATTTTATTAATATATATGTCAAAAAGATCATATTATCCAAGACATGAAAAGATCACTAGATGAGGTGAGGTGAGGCTAGAGTCTGACCAAGTGAATAGCAATCTCACAATGAACAAACAGACAGGTTATAACTCCCTCATATACCAAATTCAAAACTAAGATGATAATTTAAAAATGTACTCACTTAGGAAATACATAAATTATATGAATGGATATATTATCCACTCATCCTTATATTGTGACACAATTTTTACAGATTTGGATTTGTGATAGTAAAAAAGAGACAAGCCTGGACAACAAAATTAAACTCAGAGATTAAAATTACCCTTGTTAAACAACTTTGATGAATGTTAAAACTATCAGCTGAGCAGACTTCATAATCCTTTTCAAAACCCCAAAAGACCACTTGATTGAATACATTTACTACTTCTCTTTAACCATGAATATTTGATGAAGTCTTACAATAAAGTATTACTGCTTCTCACCAGGCAATAAAACTTAATGAATTGGTCTCAACTTAACAAAACCTTATCCCTCAATACAGTCCCTAAAAGCCTGACATTACATTCAACAAAATGAGCTTGCATTCTATTCAAACTTTTTCCTGAACAATGAGGCCAGGTTTTTACTTAATGGAGTTTGCCGTGAGTTCAGCTGTAATGTTTGTATTGTATCTATTTCCACAAGGACTGACACAAGAACACTTTGTGTTAACTTACTAAGCAGCTCTTTCATACCGTTTACATGCATGATGGGTATTAGTTCTAAACCAAGACCCTTGCTACTTAGCATTCAAAACAGGGAAATTAAGATGCTTAGGACAAAATACACTACAAAAGGCTAATACAACATGCTACTAATTCCTGTCCTTTCAACCATCTTTTAACTAAGTAGAAGCAATGCACCTGCAGATGAATAGCACTTTATTATCATTCAGTTACATTTTAGGATAGAGAACCAAGGATGGAGTTTATCACAAATAAGTTTTATTTTCAATGCTCTGGAACCATCAACATTTAAATATAATTTGTTTACAGCTATTTTAAAAAGAGCTATTATTTAAAATATAGCTCTTCAGCATTTTGTCCAACAGTTTATTTCTAATATGTACATCAGTCCTTGCAACTCATTCACCCTAGAGATCAAACAAACCGCATTTGATAGACTTATTTTTGCTTATTTCTAAAGTACTATTTGATAAACATTTTTCCTTGAAACTGCTATCTAATGTGAAGAAGCCATCTTAAGTATATTTTATAGAATCAGTACAATTTCAGTAACTACATGAGGAAATTGTTATAATGAAGGTTTGTTGTAATGGGTCTGTTGTGTAGCAATTAAAATCCAAAGTAATGATGTGTAAAGGTAGTATACTATAATTTCAGTTCAGATTTTAAAACTTAGGAAAAACTACTTTATTAAATAAAGAGATTTATAACCTATCAATTTAAAAAGATCACTTTAAAACATTCACAGCATATATAATTTTAACTTTTTAAAATTTTCCTGATGTCCTGTCTTCTCAACAAGGCATTACAAAGCATGAATAAATCACTACACATATCATGCATCAAATTTATTTCAAAGATTTCTAAGAAACTGTAAGTTTCAAGTGGCAGTTCTGGTGGAAGGCAGAACAACCCAAAGGTTTGAACTCAACAAGGTTGAAAGAGTTAATGTTTAACTTTCAGCCCTCAAAAGATATTTATTTATTATAATAAATATTTTCAAATAAAATATTTTGCTTTAGGCAAGTTTACACATTATTTTAAAAACTGTCAAAGGGGAAAAAAGCTAAGTTTAAAAGCAAGGAATTTATATATACATATAATATATATTTGTAAATATTTATACATATGTGTATCTGATATATTTACGTAAAACACATAACTTAAAACCAAATAACTATTCAAACTTAGAATTCAGAACTCTTCTTTACTAAAAAGAAAATGCTTGCATTCCTCTATTAACTGGAATCTGCTTTAAGGGAAAAAAATCCTATAAACACCATGTCTTAGAGATCTGTACTCTTTTCTAAAAACATATACGTTTGTTCAGTAAATTTAAAATATTCACTTTTCATATTGGATTACTGGCCAGATAAAATTATCACAAGGGAAACACTCTAATCATTTCTAATTGAATACAGAATTTAAAATAAACGAAACCTTTTAGTTCCAATGTTTATGGCTAAAAGTTTAGATTCTATTTCTGAAGGTCACTGAAAAATTCCCTACCATTAAGAACATTATTCTAAACATCAATTAAAATTATATATAAATATAGTTATAGAAAAGATAAGAAATTAAGCTGTACAGACAGACCAAGAATCCGGAATACAATCTGATACACTTAATTAACAAAGACATCCCTTACATATGTTTTCCTAACATTTGGCAATTTCTTTTTAAAGAAAAAAAGAAAGTGTAAAAGTTAACTATTCCAGTTAGGTCTTACGGCAGGTGGATCACAATGAAATGTTGTTAGATTGTATACTTTCTCAATATGGTCATTTCAAGTTCCAATATTCTATACTTTATTACACATGATGATCCTATGGAGCAATGTTTGCTTTTCCTTATCACTGCATAAAGCAATGTGCTTGAGAATAACTAGTAATCTATTATAACATAAATGTTTACACTTGTATTTGTATTTACACACATTTGAAAGCCCTCTCTAGAAAGACACTTCTCTAGTGTCTTAAGCAGCACCATTTGTCTAAATTTGTCTATAGTGAGTTATTTTTGAGGTTGCAATTAAAGGTATGTTAAGTAAGTGGTACGTGCTGTTCTTTACTTGGCTACAGTGGCACATAGACAACATTAACTAATATGTATAGTTCTAAGAATACTTAAAATATGCTACAAAAACAAGCAAAAGAAATTAAAAGTGTGAACTTTTTCACTAATGTAAAAACAAAGGTCACTAGTGAAAAAATAATCATTGGTAGACTAGAAATATTTCACTATACTTTTTTTGATAATTGTGACGGTGGTCTTGATGGGTAATACTCTTTCATGAAATATCATAAAAAGCTTTAAAATTATATATTGACAATTTTATCTTGTTTAGTTCAAGTAGCAAAATATATGTTTAAAATTATTTTTTTCATTTCCTCAAGACTTAATTTTTCTAAGTATGTAGAATTTTCCTATAAAGAGGCTAATGACTTCAAAAATTTTTTTAAATCTGCTCTCAAATTCAACCCACATTAGTGGGAGACAAGGATAAAATGAACGAAATTCACAGATTAATACAAACCTTATCCATGTATTTCAACTTTCTCTACCAAACCTTTCCCAGAAATGCTAGCAATAAGCAAGATTGAACAATCTTAGTTACAAATCCCTTCACTAAACAGCAGTAATATTATCCCAAGAGAGGGCAGGAGTTATTAATAAAAGCAAAGGTCAAGGATAACCCTAAGATGAACGAATCATCAGTGTCTGAATAATCAAGTTTAGTGTATTATAAAATTCAGAATTATGTTGTCTTTAAGGATGATGGCTAGTGGAGAGATTTTAACAGGCATCTTAACTGTGACTAAAAAAACTTCAGGTGCAACTGGAGAATTCAGCTTGGAAAAGAAAAAGAATGGATGATGCAAGATGAATGTAATGGTAAATTTCTATTAATAATAAGAAATTAACTTCTAAGTACATTTGTTATGGATACTGACTACCTATGGTCAATAGTATGCTATGTAGTAAGATCTACAAAAAACTCAAATATGTTATATAATAATCTCAAACCTAACCCATCCAAAGCAAAATTTTTTATTTTTTCCACTTAAACCTACTTCTTATCCAATCTTCCCTACATCATTAATAGTACCACTATTGCTTAGGCAATGGGGTTCTCCTTGTTCCTCTCCCTCATCTATCACATTTAATTCAACAGCAAACTTTACTGGCTCTACCACCAAAATATATCCTCAATTTGACAACCAAATCCACTGTTGCCACTAACACTGCAATGTTCTGGTCTCCCTTCTTTTACTCTTGCCCCCTACAGTGTGTTCTCTGCATAGCAGCCAGAATCATCTTTTAAAAATATAATCACATTGTATGACCACCACATACTTTCAACCTCCAAAGGCAGCCAACTACTCTTATCTCTTACAAATACCTTTTGTGGCATAGAAGATCCTATATGATCTAGCTGTGCCATCCCCTTCAACCATCTCTTACCTCTCTCTCCATCACCACAACAATTTAACCACGGTATTCCTTCTGTACTACAAAAATGGCAGCAATCTTATCTTTTCAGAGCCTTTGCATTTGCTGGTCCTTTCGCTTGGTAAACTCTTCCCTCAGATTATAACATGGCTGGCTCCTCCTTTATTATTTAGAAACCAGCAAAATGTTTCTTCATAACCCTATCTGAATTTAATTTATTTACTATTTGTTTACTGACTATTTCTCTTGGTGAGAATATAAGCTCCATGAGAGCAGTGACTTTGTTTTGTTTGCCATTGTATCCCTGGCATCAAGAACACAGAAGGCACTGTGAAATGAACACTCACTGCAAACTGAGAAGAGGCAAGCCCATGACCTCCACATCCACTATCCAGTCTTTTTCTATAAGGGGGAAAAAAGTCTTTGCTTGAACACTTAATATAAATGATCTTTGACCACGAAGCAAATAAGTAACCCTACAAAAAGACATTATAAAAGATTGATTTCTTACTCCTAACACAGTACTTCTAAATGGAAAAACCTGATTTTTAAGAATAGAACAATTAGATGTCAATGCAAATACATAGCTATTTTCACTGCACATAATATTTGAAAGATTTATCAATAACTATGTCAATAGTTCCTTCGGAAGAAATCAATTCAGTGCTATCAGCTGCAGCTTAAAAAAAAAAAAAACAACAAAAAACCCTCAGACAGTAAATTTTGCACAACACAAGGAAAAACATCACCTCCATTTTTAATAACATCTAGCTGGGCTTGAGTTTGGAGAATTTAATAATCTAATAAGAAATATTTGGTTATAGAAAAAACTCCAATTTAATAAATCTGTATTAAACACTAGTTTATCTAAGATTATCTTTTCAAACATCAAATCACCACTACAGTATTACTTAGAATCACTTTTGTATCTGCAAAATTTCAAAAATTTCCAAGGGACACAAACTACATTAAATAAAACAAATATTAAAGGCAGTTATATATTATTTACCAGTTATATATTATTTTCCAGCCATGTGTGAGAAAACTCACACATGCCTGGAAAGTGGGAGAAAAAAACAAGTAAAAAACCCCATGTAGTACTCAAAACATTTCCAACACTAAAGTTGAATAATAAATATAAGAGATTATTTCCGATCTCTTTCATGCTATACACAATTCATGGCATACATAATTCCATTAAGCTTACCAATATGGTATTTTTATCCATAAGAGGATTGTTTGCTAAAGTGAAGCCCCTCACAATAAGAGCAGTAAATTGGGAGCTCATAGCATCAAACATGGGAGAGAGGGGGAAAAAACACACTGTAAAAAACAAAAATAAAAAGTAATAAACACAAGCACCTGGACCCATTCAGAACAGCTCATAGACACTCCACCAGCTTATAATCAGATATTACTATGCATTACACTAATACCACTAAGTGATCATCTCCTAATACAATCTTCATTATTTACTAGTGTGACTTTGGGCAAGACCTTTACAAGAAAACAAAACCAAAAAAAAAAAAAAAATTAACAAAAGAGGCCAAATAAGTCCGTTCAACAGGTTTTAGCCATAAAAAGGTGGGGCATAGGGTTGGCAAAAAATGTAAAGTCAGAAGTCAAAGTCAGTTTAAAGCCTTAAAAAAGTTGGTTTCATTCTTAATGCTTTAGGAACTGCTACTTCTACAAAAGAAAGTTATGACATCCAGTATCTAGTAATACATAGAATCATTTTTCCTATTTTAATTCTCTGACTACTCATGTGTACCACAGTATTATCAACAAAATGACAGATGATTTACTAAAACTTGCTGGATTTGTAAGTGCAAATGATAAGAGATTTTACTATGAGAATGTAATTTTTAAAAATAGGATTTGGGGACAAAATGGGATTTAATAATAATTAAAAAAAAAATCGACTCCGTAAAGTAATTCTTGATGAAGTTTTAATGCTTTTAAATGAAGAACATCCAGAAACAGAACACATCTAAAATATATAATTTTAAGGCTCTCAAAGGTTCATGTCCATCCCACATGTAAAATACATTCATTTCATCCCAACATCCCCAAGTCTCAACCATTACAGAATCAACTCAAATCCAAAATCATATTTAAATATCACCAGCTCAAAATTCACAAATCTCATTATCTAAATTATCTAAATCAGATATAGATGAGACTCTGGTTATGATACATCCTAGGACAAAATTCCTGTCCATCTGTGAACCTGTGAAAGTAGAAAACATGTTATCACTTCCAAAATACAATGGTGGGACAGGCATAGGACAACAGAGATTTTCTCATTCCAAAAGGGAGAAAATGGAAGGAAGAAAGGAGTCACTAGTACCAAGCAATTTCAAAATCCAGCATGGCAAATTCCATTAGGTTTCAAGGCCTGGAAATAACTGTGGCCTGCAGCTCCACCCTCTGGGCCTAAAGCTTTGCCCTTAGAGTCATTCTTCCTTTTTCCCCCGAAGGGAAGCACATGTTTGCAGCTGAGCAGTTTTATTAGCCTGTTTCCTGCCTTTGGAATTCTGGGAGTTCACCAGCCTTCCTTCGTTTTGTCCTGTCAGTTCAAGTTGCATTTTGAAGTTTTGATTCTCAAAACCCTTGTGGGTCACCTGTGTATGTCACGAGGGTTCACACCATTAGATAAGAGGGTCCTCCACAGATTTTCCCCAGATCTCTATTCCTGACTTTTTGCTAATGATTGAGGAGATCTGAGTCACATGCCTAAATCTCTTTAGCACTAGCAAAAGGCTATCTTGTCACACTCTAGGTTTTCTCTCCAGAGAATACTTTCCTGACAGTGAATCCCCTAATTTTAGTGTCTTCTGCAATCTGGACAGGCTGAGAATTTCCGAAATCACCAAGTCCTGGATCCTTTTTTTTAACAGTCTTCCCTCAGTTTATCCTTTTCCTCTCACATTTTACTATAAGAAGTCAGAAACAGGTTCCTTTGCCTTCGTGGCTCAGCTGCTTGGCGTGTCCAGCAGTCAACCCGAAGAAACCAGAAACCAGGCCACATCTTCAATACTTTGCCTAAAAATCTGCTCAGCTAAATATCCAAGTTCATTGCTTGCAAGCTCTACTTTCCACATAATTGCAGGACACAATTCAGCGAGGCTTTCTGTCACTACATAACAATGATCTCCTTCCAGTTTCCAAACACATGCTCCTCATCTCCTTCTCAGGTATGTTTAATGTTAATATTTTTACCAAAAGTATGTTTATGATATTAACATTAATATATGTATCCTATAAGACGATATAGGCTTTCTCTCTCATGCTCCTTTCTTCTGAGCCCTAACCAGCAGTGCCTTTAATATCCACATTTCTACCAACAGTCTATTCAAGGTAATTTATACTTTTTCTATCAGGCACCTCAAAATTCTTCCAACCTCTACCCATTTCCAAAGCTATTTCTACATTTTTAGTTATTTGTTATATAGCACCGCACTTCCTGGTACAAAAATATGTATTAGTTTCCTGTAGCTGCTGTAACAAATTACCACACACTTGGTGGCTTAAACAACAGATATTTATTCTCTCACAGTCTGGAGGTAAACTCTGAAATCAATATCCCTTAACCATAGATATTCAAGGAGCTACACATAAAGGAATAAATTAGCAAAATTTGTGGGATTAGAAATGCAAGCAAGAAAAATTTAAATAGACATTCTATATGAAGTAAAAGTAGAAAATTGAGATGTTTCCCTCCATCTTCTTTGACTTCTATTTGACTTTTAGGAAAAGAAGTATTTCCATGTCCATAATAAAAAACGAAAGTTGTAAAAGAAAAAATAAATAAATGAAACCCTGATCGTAAAAGCGAAAAGTTTTTATGGAGAAGGCCCACCCAGGAAACAATAGGCTAAGGATCATAATCACGGGGTTAACTGAATCACAGGGAGGCAAATGCCTCCATAACTAAACACAGAATATGTGATTTTAAAACTATCATATAACAGATTCTCTCCTCCCTGTTTAGAGGAGAGAATTTTAAATTTTAAAACCTGTTTTAAACTCAATTGGAAAAGAGAGTTAAAAATAAATGCATTTCTGTTCTTACCTCCACACAGTCAAAGTTCTCATCAACTTTAGATGCATATTCAACACGGAACATTGTTGACAGGCTGCCAGCCATATAGTATAACAGGATCTTCAGACCCTTGTAACCAAAAGCAGTTTCACTGAAATGGAAAAAAACAGCAATGATCAAAATGAATTTTTGCAGAGTCATGAAAAAGTATTAACCCTACATATAAGTTTAATTTCATGAGTAGTTTCAAGACTTATTTAAAATATTTATGTTCTAAAAAAAGAAACAAATACTAAATATTTGCAATGAAACTATGCCTCAGTTTTCATTTATAAAATAGAGTAACAATGCCTAACTCAGCAATGTTTCGGTTAAATGAGTAAGTTAGAACATGTAAACCACTTACAACACTGATTGGCACATTGTGTAAGTACTCAATAAATGTTAGATATTACTACTACTGCCATTGTTGCTGTTGCTACTATTACTAGTACTAGAAGGCATTTCAAAAAGACGAGTAGTGTTAAACTAGGACCTGGCTAGGTAAGCAGCTAAGACCTAGCCTTAGACCAGCCCTTCCAACTTACCACTTGCTTCTATCATCGACTGCCAGAGCTGTTGAAAGCCGTGATAGCACCTATTTAATTACACTTAAACCCCTCTAAGAACTCAGAGGGCAGATCTGGAGCTGCTGTGAATTTTTCCAACCCTGCTCCCTGCTATCACATCTATGCTTTGCTATCCCCTTTTCCAGCTTAAAAAGAGTCTTCTAAAAGTGAATTCTAAAATACCCAGAATAAGTAAATCTATAGAGATAGAAAGATTAGTAACCACCTAGGTGGGACAGGAGGGGTGGGAGGTGGAGGTGAAGAGATGTGACTGCTAACAGATTACAACTCCATAATCTGATGTGAGTAATGAAAATGTTCTAAAACTGATTGTAGTGAATGATTACACAACTCTAAATATACCAAAAACCATTGAACTGCACACTGCAAATAAATGAAATATATGATATGTAACTATATATCAATAAAGGTTTTTTTTTGTTTTTTTTTTTTTTTAAGTGAGTTCTGGGCCAGGCTTGGTGGCTCACACCTGTAATCCTAGCACTCTGGGAGGCCCAGGTGGGACGATTGCTTGAGGCCAGGAGTTCAAGACAAGCCCAAGCAAGAGCAACACCCTGTCTCTCCAAAAAACAGAAAAATTAGTCAGGTGTGGTGGTGCACACCTATAGTCCCAGATACTTGGAAGGCTGAAGCAGGAGGATGGCTTGAGCCCAGGAGTCTGAGGTTGCAGTGAACTATGATGATGCCGCTGCACACTAGCCTGGGCAACACAAGCGAGACCATGTTTCAAAAAAAAAAAAAAAAAAAGAGAATTCTGAAAGAAGAGTGCTTAAAAGAAGCAGTGTCGTTTCCAGATTTTTATCTACACCACCAAAATAAAATGTGAGCACTGTCCATTCCAGGGACTCTGAAAGTTACGTGAAGAAGAAAGGAGTGGCAATGATACTAGGATGAAGACTAATATCATACTTGGGTCATAAGATACAGGAATATCACAAATATGTTACTGTCCCCTGCCTACCTCAGAAGAGTGGTATACAAGCACACCACTTTCAACAATACCATGCAAAACAGAGAAGTAAATGTGCGAAATGCCATTAAGAAGCAGTATCTGTAAAATTAGATCTTATCCACTTAGACTGCGGTCCCCAACCCCCAGGCTGCGAACCAGTATCAGTCCATGGCCTGTTAGGAACTGGGCCGCACAGCAGGAGGTGAGCAGCAGGCAAGCAAGTGAAGCTTCATCTGTATTTACAAAGCTTCATCTGTATTTACAGCTGCTTGCCATCACTGGCATCACTGCCTGAGCTCTGCCTCCTGTCAGATCAGAAGTGCCATTAGATTCTCATAGCAACACAAACCCTACTGTAAATCGTGCATGCAAGGGATCTAGGTTGCACACTCCTTGTGAGAATCTAACGCCTGATGATCTGAGGTGGAGCTGCGAAGGTGATGCTAGCACTAGGGAGTGGCTGCAAATACAGATTATCATTAGCAGAGAGGTTTGACTGCACAGAGACCATAATAAATCAATTACTTGCAGACTCATATCAGGACCCTATCAGTGAGTGGCAAGTGACAATTAAGCTGTATCTGGTGGCGGCTTTAAATCAGAATCTGACACTTATTTTAGACCTTGCGTAGCCCACACATTATTTTATTTACCGCTTCTGTCCATGTCTCTTTCCCGCACTGTCCACTTGTCTCAGTCACAGTTTTGGTAAGCCCACAAGCCAACCCTAGCAAAAATGAGTAAAAAAACAAACGTCTCTGGAGAGCTTCTTTGAAAAGGAGGAAAGA